>RJWM01022229.1:0-34035 GCA_004363535.1 Dasyprocta punctata | reverse complement strand
ACATCTTTTATATAGCCCCAAGCCAGCATTCCCATTTGCACTCTCTACTCCAGTAATTACCAAGTGAATACCCTCTTTACCTGAAAGTAAGACCTAGCTGGAAAATAGCCTGAAAATGCCAGCCTCCCTTCCAAAAAAAAAAAAATAAGTGCCAGCCTCAATCAGCCTATCCTGGCCTTACCTGCCTTACAGAGGAGCCATGGGACAAGCGAATAGTGACAGCAGGTGTATGGGGTATGCTATGTCCCCCCAAGTCCTCATATAATTTTGATGGGGCTGAGTTATTGGTTTGTTATTGGTTTGTTGATTGACAATGTGAGCACTGTGCCCGCCCAGAGGTAGAGCTGAGATACAGTGTAAGGAAAGGCGGGTCTTCCTCTTGTTCGCTTCCGCTTCCGCCCCTCTCTCTCTCGCCAGCACGGCTTGCGGCTTGCGGCCGCCATGAACAGCAGGCCCACCATGCCATGCTATCTTGGAGCCAACTTAAGTATGGACTGAAACTCCCGAGAAACTATAAGAATAAACCTTTCCTTCCCTAATTTTGGGCGTCAGGTATTTTGTCTCGGCAACAAGTAAAAAAATAACTAAGACAGCAAGTGGGGTAAAACGAGGCTGACTGGGGCTGGCATTTCTGACCTCTAGCTTCCAAGGCTGATACCTTTCCAGTTAGGTCTTACTTGGGGGAAACATGGCAGGTCTCCAAACAAGGCGTGCTCCCATGGCTCCGCCTCTGCATGTGCTTTTTCTTCTAAAACTGTCCTCTCCTCTACCTGGAACACTTCTACCCCTTCAAGATTCTTAGTGAGGCTCTCGCTGTTCTTCCCTCCTCTCCCTTCCCTTATTCCCACAAAATTCTCCATGAACAGCACCATTTTCATAATTCAGCTTAAGTCCTTATATATAAAACGCATGTACTGGCTGGCACAGCTGCCACAGGGACCAAGATGAAGAACAGTATTCTCACAGCCCCCATCTCCTAGTGTGCTTCCTGTTCAGTGAATCCCTCCCTCCTTGTAAGTCACCTGACTTCCCTAACTGAAGGGCAGGCTTCCGCATCCCTGACCTGGCCCCCAGCTCAGTCCTCTCTGCATCCTAACTTCTGCCCTCATACGAAAGTATCAGTAAGCATGCTGATGGTTCACACAGCACCCTAGAATGAGTCAACAGTCCTCATATTCTCCCTTTTATCCACGGCTGTAGTTAATGTCACTGCCCAGACCTATTTAACCTCTGAAGTCCTAATCATCCCCTCAAAGTTACTCGATCCATCACACATCACACTCCTCTTCAATCTCTCGTGCTTTCCGTCCATCCCACTTACCAGTGCCCACCCGACTCTCCAAATCCTAGGGCCAATCCGCAATGACCCTGCTTGTAATCACGCCTACCTTTCAAGTAAAACTCACTTTTCCTATGTCTTTGGCAGATGAGCAACACTGAAGAAAAATCACATCTTGGGTTCCAAAACTGAAACTCATGGTTTCCTAACTCAGGTGTGTCCGCAAAAGCGTTCCTCAATCTTTACTTGGCCTTGTCCAGGTCCATCAATCTTCCTCGTGGTTAATACTGACAAAATAAGAGACATGATCTACAGTAAACTGAAGGTGTCACTGTCTCAATTCCTGCGAGGTGAAATGTAGACCGTAAGTGAAAGTGGCCGTTTTTAAAATCCCTTCATGTCCAAAGTGCCTTTCATACTTATCCTTTAGCAATGAGACATAGACAACTTGTTTGTTTTCATTTTAATTTATTCTGTGCCATGAAAGTTAAAACACACAAACCACAGCTTTAGATATAGTACTGACCAATTTAAAAAACACTGAATGATCATTTGCACCACATTCCTCATCTTTAATTTTACATCTTGTTATACAAAGGTACTGTTAACACACACAGTGCTAATTCCTTACAAACCTATTTGTCAAGCAGCAAGATGACACTGCATCATAGCACAGCACAGAATGTTTCCTTTAAGGAACCACATCAGTAGTATGTGGTAGATAGTTATGCATAGAACTCAGTTGGAGGGTAACATTAAACATTCCACATAAAACAGTACACAACAAATGGGAAACTTAACTTTAATATAAGATGCTATTCTTTAAGCTTTAAAACTCTGGGACACTTTAAAACCAGACAATACAAAGTGCTTTAATTCTAGATTCCCTAACTGAATACTATCCTATTAGTTGCCTGAGAGACTATAAACTCTGAGGACTGCTCATTGGCTTTTTAAAGTCAACTTCAAATATAAAAGCACTTAAAATTACCAGGCAAAATCTAGTTAACTGATTACATGTTCCATAAAATATACCTTTTAAGAAAAACTGACTTTAAAAAAGATTGCATCAATGATGTATATAGTAACTTCAAAAACTGTTACTGTTAAGAGGAAAAATGCACTACTTTAAAATCTTTCAACACATTTTAAGAAGCCATATTTTGTAAATTCATTACTTTATATATTCTAAACTTTCAGCAAAATAATTTGAAGTGATTCTTAAACTTAATAACACCTAAAGAAATGGGTTAACATGTCTGTGAAGTGGCTACCACACATTTATTTCCACTATGAACATCCATTAAGAGTTCTATTTTTAACTTGATGCAAATACTCAAAACCTCATTTAAACATGCTATACAAATATTTAGTGTTTTTGGCATTAAAATCTGAAGAGCGCTACCATACAGGCAATTTTCACAAAAAGTTTCAGAGGCAAAAGATTTGGATGGGTAAGAAACAAAAATGAGACACTCTACATGAGTCCTCGATTTTAGAATTAATCCTCAAAAAGATGGCATATTTGATCAACATCATTTTTCAGAAGAGTTCAAGCAAGATTCTAATATTTATGATTTTAATGCTCATAACTTTTTAAATGTTAGTATCAACCACAGGTTAGTCCACGTTTCACTGAGACTGAAAATGCTATTGTAATGTCATTCTGGTAAATTCGGCTACAAAAGCATTAAAACAGGAAAAGGGATGGAAAACCATATCACATAACATAACTAATTCTGCATTAACTATTTCTCCTCCCTCTAATATTGGCCTTAGACATACACACTATAGGAGGTCAAGTGCATGAAAAGAAAATGGCTTAAATAAAGGATTTGTCTATAGACTATTCATATTGGCATCAGTCATTTCTTTTTACTCTCCCCAAGGAGTACAAGCTATTAATGTTGCTAGGTATATATTTCAAGTAAGTTAAGGAGAACATTTTTAAAATTCTATAAAACAAGACATGCTCGAAGCATAAATAAATAATGCCCGACATCTACAGCTTTACATGGGTTAACCTGTATTAATTTGGGCACGGCTACAGACTTGAGGGAAGAGGGTTACATCAGCCATCATTCTTTAATACTGACATAACAGGAAGCTTGACAGCTGAAGTTTTCCAGCAACTATTATTATCTATAACTTACACATTCACCATAAAACAAAATCCAGAGCTCAAAACATCAGGTTGAAAAATCTAAATATCCTTTCAGGCCCCAGATGCTGTGGAGCATTTTCATTGGCTAACTACTCCAATGTGCTATTTAGCACTAGCAAAACATGAAACATTACAATTAATGCTAGACACGTGTCACTGCTTTTCATGCCCTCCTCAGTCACATTACAACCAGTACAGGAGTGAAGACAGAATGAGTGTGCCCCATTCTCAGCTGCTGGGAATCTTCCCCCAGCAAATATAAAAACTACAGCTATGCCCTGTCAACTCCCTTCTAGTACAATATTAGCAAAGAGGTTTTCATGAGGAATACAACTTGGGGGAAGGGAAGAGCCAGTGAGCTGTTAATAAACCAAACTGTCAGCATGAAGAATGAGGTATCAAACATTTAAATACCACCATAAAACAGAGGTGATGACTAGTTCTTGAGACAAAAGGCTAAAAACATAAAAAGAACACAAATTCATAAAATAAGTTGGCTTTGCATTTCATTATTGTACAAAGCAGGGAACACTAAACTGAAAAGTTCTTCAATTCCTATCTCTCTGTCAGACTAATGCTCACTCCAAAGTTTAGTTAAGACAAACATGGAAACCTGGCAAGAATCACTCTGCAGTTAAACAGGTAGTTTCAGCTGCACTATTTCAACACCCCGTACCTCAGAGGTCTTGTCACTGAATTGTCTATGGAGAAGCATTTTCTCCATAACACATGCCTTGAGCATAAATCCTCCTATATAAGGGAATGACTAATTCTAGTCTTCCTGAAATAGAAGACGGTTCTTAAGATTCCTAAAATACTACTCTAGATTTTTAAATGGGTTAACAACAACAAAAAAAAAAATTCATAAAAGATAACAATTTTAATATTGTAATGCTATCTTGAAAAGAAAAACAAATTTACAACTACCATTATCTAAGATACCATCAGTTGTTAAGATGCACCAAGAAAAACCACTGTCCATTACACCATGACACAACGGCCTCACCTCTCAGAAAAATGCTTATTTTATATTTATGGTAACAGTGCCTTTAAACAGATTTTAATCACGTCAATCTTGTGTATACATTAGAATGTGTGAAATAAACTGGTTAAGTTACAACTGCAATTTCACATTCCAAGTCCCACTCTTCTGACTCACTTTCCATGTCACGGTGCTCGGTGTCGGCATTTCCCCACACAACACAGCCCTGGGCATCGGCAAGAGTGCTGGTGATGATGGAGCACTTCAAGGAGCGCACCTCAGCTGTCTCCTCTTGAATGTCATGGGAAACTCTGGGGAAACGATGTTTGACGTCGTAACGATAGTCCTGCTCAACCCACGAATCAGGTTACACCAGCCTCTCGTTGCTCTGAATTTTCTGTCATCGATTCGGAGGGTTTTGGCAACTTCTCCTGGCACGTGACAGGCAATCCTTTTGCAAGTGCCTCTCTGACAAACTGCAGCACAGCTTCAGCTGCTTGTGGGCATCTTCCTGTCTTACATCCAATGAAGTATTTTGTGGTTGCTTTGCAAGAAAATACGGTATTTCAGTCATTCCTCCAATGACGAATATTTGCTTCACTTACATCAAATGTGTCCATGCTTTTCTGCATATATGATAACCTTTCACTTCAATGCTGAGTCACAGTGCAAGCTTTCTGAAGACATCTTAACATGCTCATTAAACCTGACACATTTGATGCCAACAACACACATCAGTAAAGGTGACGACAGTACGACAAGTTGTAAATTCACACGTGCACAAGCTAGGATAATTATATGACTATCACCCGGTTGACAGTAATGAGGCGCATCCAAATTTCACACGCGTTAAAATGTGAAGAGTATATTTATGACCAAAAACACTTGTTTTTTCAAGCCTGAAAATTTTGACAGATTCACACCAGTGCAAAAAAAAAAAAAAAAAAAAAAAAAAAAAGCCCAAGAGTCAAGGACTAAGTGTGTTAAGCAGAAAGCTAGTGAAGCAAAATATTACCTTTAAAGTGACATTTTCACAGCCCAATTTGGTTTCAATTCCCTTTTTTTCTGTATGGCTTACATGTAAATCTTTTTTTTGAACTAGATATAAAATCCACATTTAAATATTCTTCTGTCATTTAGCAAATTTCAAAGTGAAGTCGCTAAAGACAGAGGCTCACAACTGCCTTTTGTCGTGGACTAGTAAAGGCCCACATCTGGCATCAGCGGCCTTCGTCAGCAGGGGCCCTGCGGTAGCGAGTGGATCTCGTCTTGTGCGGGGAGGATGAGTTGTCTTCTTCAGTTTCAGATCCCGAAGGCTCATGATCTCCCTCCTGGGATCCTGTGTCTCCCACCAGTTCCCGCAGAAACTTGAATTTAGATAAAAACAGATGCCAAACAAAATACCAACCTAAAGAAAGACAAAAAAATTACATACAATGTTATCAATTAAGAATATCACAGTTAACGAGGAGGATGTGACAAACTATACACAGCAAAACCGTGGACTGTAACTTATTCCGTGCGTCCCATGGGACGAGCAAGCACTTCTAATCAATTTTAACTTGATAAACGAGCAATGTCTTGCAATATGAGTAGCACATGATGCTCAATGGCGTATGAACACAATGGTGCTCTCTCTCTCACTATGGGATTGTGGGCAATCTCTGCCAACATTATGGAGATTTCATGTGCAGAGAGAAGAGAAAACAGGAGGAGGAATCCCTCACTTCAAATGAGATTAGAGAGATATGTAACGTGGGGAAGGGTGTTAAAACTGTATAGACAAGCACCACTTCAAGAAGGCTGTGGCAATGCAAGCAATGAACCTGTTTAATAACAATGCAATGTCACTTTTCCACAAAAATCCTCCAAAGGAAGCAAAAGTAAGTGTCACTGATTAGGTTCCTTGTTAAAGTTACGTGAAAAGAAAAAGATTCCATTGAGCCAATAGGTAGCAGTAGTTCCATTAGTGATAGTCAAAGCTGTCCTACACCACAATGCCCACACCAGCCATGCAGGTTTTGAGACAGGGTAATTTGTTCACTCTTCTTTATATATTTTGTATTACAGTATTGTAATAATTTTTATATGAATATCTTTGGGTTATCGAACAAATTACCTCCATTACCATTATTTCTTATGAGGAAATCTGCTTTGATATACAAGTGCTTTCGATTACAAGCATGTTTCCGAAACAAACTATGCTCACAAACCAAGGTTTTACTGTATAACACAAATAAGCATGTGATGATACATATGTAACGCACATTTATTAAGCATTTAGTATGTACAAGGCATATGGATAAACTCATTCAGTGATGGCAAGTTTCTGCTTTCATGGAATTTGAATCCAAGTTTGCTGCATCCAAATTAATATTATAATGAGCTTATGATACCTAAGTAAAAGTGCTTATTAAAATCAATTTTTGAGAGCATCTTCCTGGGGAAAAAGAATATACTTGTCTATTGACTTGGACAGTCATATCTTAGTGTTACTGACTAAATGCAAGTCTGTATTAATCAGAATAGAAAAACACTAGTGGCAACAACACACTGTGGTGAAAACTTCAGTAAAGAGCAAGGTATTAATACATTTCTAGAAATAATTTTCTTTAATGGCATGATAGAAGAATAAAGCCAGAAATAGTATCTTAGGTTCAAGATTTTAAAAATACAGATGCATCAATAAAGGCGCAAACAGGATTAACATTGATAAAACCTCTACACCTGGGCTCAATAGTTCTGAACTATTAACAGAAAATTAACCACTGTACAAAGATTTTAATGTTCATGTATGTTTTGTGTGTATAGTTCTGTCTGCAGTCCTAGGGATTGAACGAGGCCTTCACACTAAGCTACATCCCCTGCCCTTTTTTTGTTTTTTGATTTTGAGGTAGGGTCTCAACAAGCCACTAAATTACCCAGGCAATCCTCCTGCCTTGGTTTCCAAGTGCTGGGATTCTGAGAGTGCACCACCAGGTCCAACTGTTAATGTATTTTCTTGATGGCTTCTACTCTCAACACCCCAGTTTCAACGAGTAGCAAAGGCCACATCACATTCTGATGTCCAGATTTTGTGAAAATAAAATCCAACCTGCTTTTCAACCCGTGTTAAAGTAGGCCAAGGTAATGTCCACTTTAGGGAAAGTTTTTAACATTACAGTATTTGGTTCTTTGTTTTAACTATCTCTGAAACAAAAAAAAATGTTTAATGTAGATTCTCTTACACGAAAAGACTAACTTCAATGATTTAATCCATTTGCTTTTGCTTTCCTTTAAGTGTGAACCCTAAATGCTTCTGAACCACACCGTAACTATTTTGGTTAACTATGTGTTTGAACAAAGCATCTCCCTATGGAAAATGTTTTAATGATATTACAAATTAACATTCTCTTGCATTATCCAAACTCTCCATACTACAATAGGCTGAGTGAATTTGCAGAAAGAACTCTAAGGAGGACTCAGGAGTCCCAGTCCGAAGGAAGACTCACAAAGCTGTTAGGAGGAACATGCCCGAGGGGCTTAGTTGCCCATCATTGAGAAAGCGTTCCCGTCAATGCATAAGTGACTACAGCTCTCCTTGGGCAGTGGGACCTGAGAGGACGCCCTGATTAAGAGCCAAGATAAGGAGGGTGACCAGAGATGAAGTCTCTGACTGAAGAGACTATAGTGAAGGGCCATCACCTCGGAGGTTCCAACCATAAAAAACTCTAGCACCCTTGGGAAGCGTAAGCGAAAGCAGTCTCCTAGCACAGAAACCTACCAAAGAACTGAGGACAGCAGCCGTCATTAGAGGCTTGGGATATAAGTGCATTCCTCAAGATCACACTCTCTTTCCCAGTTTTAATAAAATGAGCCTTGGTCAATTTTTTATTTTTGAGGCAGGGCTTCACTATGTAGTCCAGGCTGGGCTTAAACTTGTGATCCTCCTGCCTCAGCCTCCCAAGTAACTATCTTCAAAAAATTTTAAATCACTAACAATCACCAAATAAGTCAGGGACTCAACCCCAAGTCAAAAAGGTAATGCCCATGAAAAAACTCCAAGGTGTGGAACAGCAAATTTTAGATTGTGTCCATTAGTCCTGATATGTCAACTTTAACTAGATTAAGAAACACCTAGTGGTGAGCCGGGCGTGGTGGCGCATGCCTTTAATCCGAGCACTCGGAGACTGAGGTAGGCGGAGCATTGTGAGTTCAAGGCGGGCTTGGGCTAGGGTGAGAGCACAAGGCCAGCCTGAGCTACGTAGTGCGACCCTGCCTCAAAAAACTAGGGCCAGGAGTTTGGCTCAGTGGCTTAGGCGCCTGTCTGACAGGCACGAGATTGTGAGTTCGATCCCTGGTGTCGCAAAAAAAAAAAAAAGAAAAGAAAGAAAAGAAACACCTAGTGGCGTAGAAAAACACACGCTGGGATGTGTCTAGGTGAGGGATGGAGGTGCGACCTTGGGTGCTATATATGGTCCCCTGCCTGTTCTCTGGCGCTGTTCCCCCGCTCTGCCTCTGTGCCACCCTCAGATAAGCAGCTTTGCTACACCAAGTCCTCTGCCATAAAGTTTCTGCCTTGAAGTCTGCCAGCCATGTAGCAAATCTCATGAAACTGTTAACTAAATTAAACCTTTCCCTACTTAAGTTGCATGTATTGGATATTGTGTCTCAGCAAGAGGAAAGCTAACTAATACTTAAAATTGATAGCAGAAGTGGCTAACTAATACTTAAAATTGATAGCAGAAGTGGCATCATTGCTGTGACTGCACCTGACCACGTGGTTTGGAAGGCTTTGGGACTGGCTTGCTGGAGGAATTTGGGAAAGTGTGGAGATGCTGGCTAGAGAAGCACTTACAATGCAGTAAGCAGAGCCTGTTGGGTGATTCCAGTCAGTGCTCTGAAGACCAGAAGGTTAATACAAAAATGTGGACAGTAAAGACTGGGCTCGGGAGGTTTCAGTTGAGAACAAGGACTCCACTGGCTGTTGGAAGAGAGGCCATATGTCTACATTTTGCCCAAGACTTGAGATTTTGCAGGAAACTAAGCTTAAGGGTGGTGAACTAATAAATCTAGCAGAGGAAATTTCAAAAGGGTTGCTGACTGCTTTTAGCCAGATTTATAGGAAGAATCGGGGCAAAAGACAGATTTTTAAAAAAAAAATGTGAAAACTTCATTCATTGCAAGCTCAAAGTTTTAAAAATGTCAACTTTTCATTTGAGAAGAATTCTTGCAACCCTTGCTTTACAAAGGCCGCCTAGGATTCATTTCACTGTGCTCAGTCAGGCACTCAGAAGCCACTGCAACCATGATCTGAGAAGACCTTGCTACTGTCTCTGCTGATAGCACAGCCTGGCATCATCCACATGATGCTGGTTTTACAGGAATGCAAAATGCAAGAGTTGTGGGGTGATGGAGGTTTCTATGCAGATTTCAAAGGACTGGAGGCTAGGCAAAGAATTTCTGAGCACACCAAGCTGTGGGAACGAAGTCAAAGGTACAGTAGAACCTCAGGAAGCTGGAAAAGTTGCAGGCCATGAGTGGAACCAGCCCGAGAGAGGTTAAAAGTCCTATTCCTGAAAGGACAGGGTATTTTTTGGAGACTGGAGGGAAACCGATAGGATAGTCTGGGAAAGATTTCCAGGAAGTCCCCTGTACCTTTTTAGACAAAAGATTCCAGGACTGTTTGGTCTCTACTGCAGGAGTCAATCCAAACACAAAGGCGGGCAATTCTGTTGCTGGACAAAGTCTAACCAAAACCTTCAATCCTCTTGGAGTCTCTGATTTCTTTAAAACTTCAATACAATATACAATACGACTTTTAATGAATGTCTACACTACCAGAGGTCCTCGACCTTTGGAGTAGAAGAACTACTTGAGATAGAGGTAAGGCAGTGCCTGAAGTTGGCAGGTGTATCTCTCACTTTTTAAGGAAAAGGCAAAGAATGAATGCCGGTAAATGTAAGGCAAGTTCCAAATCAATTTTCAATGGAATGGCTCCGCTTAAAGATATGTGACTGCCCTATTTCAACAATTCATAAGAGGGACGCCTCAAACTGGCTATTCATCAGAATCTGCAAGGAAGTGTTTAAAAATTAGATTCCCAAGGATTCATCCCAGATATCTTCTATCAACCCACTGAGATTGTGTTTACTTGTTTTTAAACTCTACAGGAGGTTCTAATACATATGCAGATTTGGTAAAAAACAGAAAGGGGAGTTACAAAGCAAGAGTGCTGTAGGTAATCAATTATAGAGACTGGTCAAGGGATTAGCAGTGCAGGGCCCATGCAGAAAACACGTGACAACAGCTGACCAGAGAGCCTGTCTGAGAAGACTCCACTTCAGAAAAGCCAACAAAAGATAGAGGAATAGGGGACTTCCTGGGAACCTTTCCCAGACTATCCTAGCCATTCCTCTCCAGTCTCTAAAAAATACCCCGTCCTTTCAGGGATAGGACCTCTAACCATGTGATGTCACACCCACTTCAGAAAAGGCAATATTTACTAGTAAGACAGTGTGAATATATAAGAGAAGCTATTAAGAAATTGTCAGATATAACTGATGCAGAGAATGATCCCATGGGGGGCATCATGGATGTGAGGTTTCAATGTTCCCCCCTAAACTTACGTTCACATTTACTTGCCATTTAAACAGTAAGAGATGGATTAATGCTGTTATCATGGAAGTGGGTTAAGTATCACAAATGGATTAAGTTTGCTCTATTTTACCACGCGCTTGCTTGCCCTTCTGTCGTGTTAACACAGCCCAAAGTCCCTCAACACACACCAGTACTATGTTCTTGGACGTCCTAGTCTCCAGAACTGTGATCCAAATGAACTTCTATTTTTTATAATAATTTACTCTATCTATGGCATTCTGTAATAACAGAAAACAGACTAAGGCAGACAGAAGTTGGACATAAAGAATGAGGGTGACTTTGCTCTAAGTAAAACTGTATTGTGTCTCATTAATAGAATGGTTTAACATTACACTCATATATTCAGAGCTCATTCTCTTGTATACCATGAATACGAGAAGATAAGTGAAAGACATCTATATAAAATACAGCATCACCCTTTCCATATTATTAGTTGTAAGAGAGCAGCAAATAATAGCAAGGGGGTATGTACACAGGTATGTGTGCGTTATGGGGGAAGACTTATCATAGACACAACGGACAGAATTACCAGTTTCTAACTCCAATTTACCATAAGACTAGAACAGCCTAATCTGGACTCCAGGCCCTCAAATTACTAATCTCTTCCAGCTATTTTGGGGAGAAGAGGATGAGAGAAGAAAAACCACTAAAACCCAGACTATTGAAAAGCACTTACCCCTCAAACCCTCTGTAGTAGCTACAGCAAACAGGACAATTTTACAGAACAGCGCACAGGATTCCTCCCACTCAAACCCAATACACACATGTGAGAAACTTCTTAGCAACTCTTACTCTATGGATGTGTTTTCTACAATGTCCTGGAATTTACGAGAAACAGGAGGGAGGAAAAGAAGAAACAAGTGTGGGGAAAAGGACTATTCACAGTTATATGTACCTCTAATGGGAAATTAAGGCTGAATGTTAAAATAAGTACGGCAGTTCTACTAAGTGAAATGGTATGTTTTTGCCTTTTTCTACTGTCACATTGGTGAGCACTGCTGGAAAAAATGGCTGGAAACCAGGTGTAGTGGCACACAACTGGAATCCCAGCACTAAGAAGGCAGAGGCAGGAGGATCAGCATGAGTTAGAGGCCAGCCTGGATTATATATTTAAATTCAAAGTCAGCCTGGGCAACACAGAGAGACATTGTCTCAAAAAAAAAAAAAAAAAAAATGTGGCTGGCAATAGAAGGTATGTATTCTGGAATCATCGAAGTACTCACTTGTTTGTGCTTATGACTAAGTATTCATTCAAAAGATAAATTTCATCAACATGCCGCACACTTTTTTATGCAAGATAAATGTGCTGCTAGCAGAAGCGTAGTGATGGTAGATGAACACCAATGATTAACCATCGCCCTAATATACCCCAGGGGACAGTTGTAATTTCACCTACTATATTACAGTGTTTAGTACAAGAAGTACTTTTTTATTCAACATATGATTTAATCCTTATAGTCCCTCTGAATTAAGTTAGGCCAGCAACCATCATTCCCATTTTCTAGATTAAAAAAAAAAAAATCAGTAATTTAGCACTATTGAAGAATCAACAATTTAAGATAGTGCAACGAATTTTAACAATATATCATATTTCTCAGCTTTTCCTGGTGAAAATGGCCAAAACACTACTGAAGAAATGATCATAGGATTTTCTGTCCTGCTATAAATTGCATGTCTCTGTTCACCCAAAATTCATACACTGAAACAATGCCCCATTTGAGGGGACTGCAAGTGGAGTCTTCGGGAGGTGATTAGGTCACAGGGTGGAGCACTCATGAGAAAGATTAGTGCATTTATAAAGTAAAAGCTCTTGCACTTCTTGGTCTTCCACCACGTTAGGATGCAATGAGACAGCCACATATGAACCAGGAGACAGACTGCATCAGACAATGAATCTGCTTGGACCTCGATTTTAGACCATACCTCCCCAGAACCATGAGAAATAACTTTCTGCTGTCTGTAAGCCACCTAGTTCATGGCATTCTGTTACACTGTAGAAGCCCAAACCAACTAAAACCAACTCAAAATCCTTTTAGTCTAAAGGCCTGGGTGCAGTAACTGCACATCCTTGTGTTTGTAGACTGTGGAATCATTACAGTGGATTACATAATCCCACTTTCATGACAGTATCTGAGGGGTGAAATGAGGGGCTCAACATAAACCTCACATTTGCATAAGACATTTTTCCATTTTCAATCTTACTTCCTCATTTCCATCAAATTCTCAACTCCAATCACAATGTTCCCTCTTCTGCTTCATAACTGCTTCTCAAGAACATACTGGAGTTACCACCACTGACTCAAGACAGTTTTGAATTTTAATGCTACCACATTCAAAACATTTTTATCCAATATACTTTAGATACTTTTAAAGTTGTCTTTGATTTTTGTTGTTGCTTTTGATTTTTTTTGAGATGTAGTCTCACTATGTAATCCAGACTGGCTTCAAACTCACGGTGATCCTCCTGCCTCAGCCTCCAGAGTGCTGGAATTACAGGTGCACGACACCATGCGCTGCTAAAGTTGCTTTTTTAAACCGTTTTTCCTCTTTCTAGTCTTTCAACTGAGGATTGCTCCCACTGATTCAAATTATCACCTAGTTACAGATGGTGACCAAATTTTTCATTCACACTGTTCACCTTTCTTGAACCCAAGGAAAAAACACTCTATGAATCTACATCTAGCTGATTTGAAGACACTTCAAAAAGCATGTGAGTTTGCGTGTGTACGTGTGTATTTTCCCTATTATCTTAAAACAGTACCAGTATGGGAGTACTCAATACGAAGCAACCAACCTCCATCCTCCCTGCCCACAAGTACTACCCATAAATTTAAAGATTTACTGATGTTCACCAAGTGGCCTATTTCAGAGACCAATGTTAGCCCTGCAGATTCCTAGCTATAAAATAATAAAGTACAGCAAGAATTGCTGCTGCCCTTTCAAAAACAATCCTATCCTATCAACTACGGTGACTTGAAATGCACAGAACATCTCACTGACATTAACAAACTGTATATTATTTATACTCCAGTAAAGCTGACTAAAATAATAAACTAGAATCAGTTATTTGTCAAACACAGATGCACCTGTTAAAATAATTGGGAAGCCATTAGGGTTGAAAGGTTCCAGCACCTGGAGTTCTTACACAAGCAAACCAAAACCCAACTCAGCATAAACAGTAAAACTAATTGTAAGCTTAACTGATCAAAAATCACTAACTGGTTCCTAACTGGAGATATTCCACTTTACTCAAAATTTTCTATTTTGCTTCTATGAACTTTCTCCCTTAGGCCCCACTGTTTTGATGTTGCCCAACTTATGAATCATTGCTAGCTCAAATAAATGGTTTAAAATGCTAATGCACCTACGGTTATCTCTTAATAAGCCTTTGCAGATTGTTATCAAAACAAACAAAACAGATGAGCTGACAAATCTGTTTACCTGGACACTTTCATAAGTGAATGGATGCACCTTAAGAACACACTTATTAGTGAAATAAATAAGTCACACGTGTAAGCATCATGTTGTTTCATTAGTGTGGCGAAACTGAGAGAAAAATTATGTATATGCTTATGTATATGTATATAAAAAATAGTTAAGTTAAAAAAAAAAAGCACAATGGCCTCCTCTGTCATCCACATAGCCTGTCGAGAAGTAAATTCAATGCCTCCCTTCACTGAACACCTCTGTAAGTTCTGCCTTCCCTTCTACACCTTGTCCCAGTCTTTTTGTCCCAGAAAGAAAGACCTTAGCCAAAGAAATGACTTAGGTCACACCTGCCTTTACTTTAACTAGCCCACTGTGAGCCATTTTGAGCTGACTTTTGGATGTCTTAAGAAATTTTTGATGTGCTATAAGGTTTGGGAGTTTCTTGCACGTGGATATCCAGCTGTTCCAGTATATTTATTGAAGGTACAATCCTTTCTCCACTTAATTGCTTTTGCATCTCTGCCAGAAATCAATTGTCTATTATGTGGGTATCTATTTTGGGACTTCATATTGGTACCTTGGTGGTTTGTTTATCATGATATCAATGCCGTTTTGTCAAGATTGGTGTGACTTTGTGATAAGTCATGGGATTAGGGAGGGTTAGAGCTCTAATTTTGTTCCTTTATCAAAGTTATTTAGACTATTCTGAGTCTTTTGTACTTCTACAGAAATCTAAGAATCAAAATGTTAATTTTTATGAAAAATGATGTTGCATTTTGATAAGGGATTCTGTTTTCTGATCTTTATTTTCTTCTGTTTGTTCTTGGTTTTATTCTGTCTTTTATTTCTAATTTCTTAAGGAAAGATATGAGGGTATTTCATAACTTTCTTCTTTTCTAGTAAATCTACTTGGTGTTAAAAAAATAAACACTGCACTCCAGGTTGTAAACAAAAAAAAAAAAAAAAAAAAAGGAAAAATCTGTTTACACTTTTCTGAGATCAACACATTTTATCTTATTCTCTGTTTACCTTTGAAATGGATATTACTGTAAGTAAAAACACAGCGAGGCATGGTGGCATACACCGGTAATCCCAACACTCTTAGAGGCTGATTGTGAGTTTGAATTCAACCTGGCTCACTTAGTGACTCAATAAGAACCAGACTCAACACAAAAATAAGAGCTAGGGATATAGCTCAGTGCAAAACTCCTAGAATTCAATTTATAACGTGTGTATGGGGAGGTCTAACACCACATTAAACTAAAAATAGCTTCAATTTCCACAACCAGATTTAGTCTTTGAAAATCCATTTTTCAAACATCAATTAACTCGTATTTATTCATCTGTACTGACAACATTAGATAAACAGGAAAAAGTCTCAATCCTCAGTAACCCGCAGTATAACTTGTGAACCCACTTATTTACAAAAATTAGAGCTCAGAAGCATTGTTCTAGTTATGCAGCTGGTTTATGAGTTGATCACACAGTGACAGGTTCACCTGAGTCAAATCCTCTAACTCCCTGACTTTGCCAGGCACAGCAGAAACCTGGAACTGGGTACTATACCAAGCCTGTAAATGACAGTCTGCCTAGGATCAGGCCAGGCTGAATTAAGAAGCACAACCAAGTCAACTTCTAAAGGGAAGGTCTGACCCTAGATTAGTAAGTACCCCTCTCCTCATGTAGACCCACATACTCTCACCTTCTCCTGGGACACCATGTTGACTGGGTTCTAACTCTCTTCAAAAACTTCACACATGCTGCTTAACAATGACAAAGCAGACAAACAGCAGCATCACTGTGTGTATGGAAAGCCACTTCAGTATTGCTTCAAAGGCCAAGGTACCTGAGGATGTATAAGGACATGACCCCACTGTCTGCCACAGGCACTAAGCAGGCTACATTTATATAAGCATTGAAAGGTTTCTGCCCTAGTATAAATTACTGAATATTATGGCAGTGGTCTAACAAGGTGGAAGGCCAAAGCAAAAACGACACTTTCCCTGATGACCACTTCCTCCTTTTCCCCCTCAGCCCTGATTACAACTTCCACTTTCCTTTCCCATGCACACAAAGAAAAATTCCAATCAGTTCCTCACACATCATCAACACCCACCCCAAACTCCACCTCTGGCCAGAGGTCATAAAACCTGCCGCCATGTTAGTTCCTGGTCAGAGGAAAAAGTCCAGTCCCAGGAGTTGTGCACTCCTCTCCACATCCTCAATAAAGGCTTCCTTTTTCTTTCTTTTTGCCTCTCTATTGTGCCGGAAAACCCTAACATTTGGTGCCATGTGACTCAGACTGGCAGTGTGTGTGGGTTCCTGGGGGTCACCCCCAGTTTTCAGCTCCCCTGCCTATGAGCCACCCTTCCTTCCTCCGGGACTTACCTATTTGCTAGCTGCACCCAACACTGATCCACCTCATTTGCCACAGGTGAGCCACCTCTCAGTCCAGGGTTTCCTGTCTCAGTCTCTCAGTCTCAGAAATCCGTGCACTCACATGGGGAAACTTCTTGCATGTCCCTTGGATACAGATAACAGCTCTCACACCCCCTGGCAGGGGAACTGCCCTCATGCCCTGAGGCAGAGCTGTTACGCCCTTGTCCTCTGGGACACCCACCCTCCACCGCGCTCTCAGTGATGGGTGATGACAACCGGTGTTGGGGCCTTCTCTGTCACACTCTCAAAACGGGTGACAACTTCTTTTGAAAAGTGTGACCCAGGCTATTTTAGCTGTAGTTCTTGGCTCACCTCTAATTTGGTCACTACGGGGAATACTTTTTCCTGTTCCCCAAAAAACACATCTCTGGGGTGCCTGGTTCATAACCTTGGTGCTCTTGGTCTCAAGAAGACTGTAAAAACCCAAAAAGCGGATCTTTTACTGCCAGGTGGCTTGGCCGGCTTACAAACTTGACAGCAGCCAATGGCCTACAGGGGAAACTTTTGTCCCCTCTATCCTTCAAGATTGAAATAACTTTTGCCATCACAACGGCAAGTGATTAGCAATCCCTTACGTCCAGGCCTTTTCACTCTGAGGATGTGCCACTCTCTCATTCCCTCCCTTCCTGCCCACTGGACCCCTCAGATGGTGTGACACCTGTCTTTACTCCCCCTCCCACATCTCCCCAAGCCCAAACCCCTCAGGCTTCTCAAACGGAGGTTCCTGAGCCTCCTGCTTCGCCCTTTCCCTTTCCTCACCCCCAGGGGCCTCTAACTCTTCCTTCACTTCCTCTCCCCAATCTCAGACTCCTCAGTCCATCTATCCCACCAGACAGCTACCTTTCTCCCTCTCCCCTTGCTTCCACGTCGCCGTTTACCTTCTGCTCACCACACTCCATCTCATGTCTCTCAGCCACCTAGTAAGCCACATGGTATTTGACCACTATCTTGCGGCCCCATAACCATGTGGTCCTCAGCAGCTATCTTGCTGCAAGTCACATGAGGATTGTCACCATCTTGTGACAGGTTACATGGTAAATGGCAGCCATCTTGCCTCATCATGTGATCGGCAGCAGCAGCCATCTTGTGTTCCCTCATCATGTGACAAGCAGCAGCCATCTTGTAGGTCACAAGGTACCCAGTTGCCATCTTGTGCTTCCCTATCACATGGTGACGTGGGGCCATCTTATGGTCAATCACCCTGTAACTGCCCACAGATGCCTGCTGGGCGGCTGGCTGCTCGGTGGCCATCTACACCTCCCATTCCACAGTCTTCTCAGCCTCAATCCCTATTCCCCCTTCGGGAACAAGCTGGTCCTGAGGGACTAGTTCACATCCATATTCCTTTTTCCCTCGATGACCTACCTTAGATTAACCATCAATTAGGTTCATTTTCTGCTGACCCACAAACTTAAGAGAGTTTAAATTTATAACTGTTATGACTTGCATTTCAAAGATGTTTATGTGATTCTAAACACCCCCCCACACACCTCACAAGAGAGGGTTCAATTATGACAAGCGGCTCAAAAAAAAATCCTAGATATAAAGCAAACACTACTAAAAATGATCCTGGGCCTGCTATTCTTATTTCAAGAGATCTCTTTTTTGTAGGTTAATTGACCTACAAAAAAGTTCACACTAGTCTATTTATACTTACAAAAGTAAAAACTATAAAAGTTATAATTCAAATTGGTCAAATATATTTGAGTGTACTCTGATTGTGTAAGGTATTTGTCTGTTAAACGTATATGTTTCTATGTCCAATCTGTACAGATCATCTATATATGTTTCTGTGTCATATCCACAAACAGCTGTTCTTTTGTATTTGAGCTCAACAATCTTTTCTCTTTCCCTTTTTCATTTGCATTTTCAGATCATCTAGTCAAGGTTTATTTGAGTTATAGATTTAAAAAGCATGCTTCCACCTGGGTTGCCAGCTGGTCAAAATGATGCTAAAATTAGTTATGCAAATGTAAACAGTTCTTGTTCATTAATCAGAGGCCCTAATGATCTCCATAGCCTTATGGGAGACACTCCAACTAAATTTATAAAAATACATTATTGTAATATGTTCATATTGGTCAGGATCAAAAGAAGTAATGTACTAAGATTTGTGATTTTAAAATGCTAATACAAAGGTTTTATATGGCTAAGATAATTCATTATTGCTGATCTTATAGTATATTAAAATATATTTATGCCTTTACGTATATAAATCTTCTAAAATGTAAAATTGGGATTGTTTATGATAAA
The DNA here is from genome assembly GCA_004363535.1 of Dasyprocta punctata. Taxonomy (NCBI): domain Eukaryota; kingdom Metazoa; phylum Chordata; class Mammalia; order Rodentia; family Dasyproctidae; genus Dasyprocta; species Dasyprocta punctata. Next base: position 14,850 of record RJWM01022229.1, on the reverse strand, counting down.
CATCTTTCAGATCCAGACATCTGCCTTTTTCTTGTGCTCTAGCCAGGAGATTCAAAACAACATGCAGTCACCAGTCAAATAACAATTTTTTAAACAGAATTTTATGTAATGTATATGTTATATATGTACCACTATACTTAGACATGCTTAGCTATTGAGCAGTCCAAACAATGTCATACATTTCTTCAATAACATCCTATTAAAGGACAAGTTAAGTAAAAGCTTCTTATGTACTAGATAGAGATGACTGACCAAAAAGGGAGTATCTTATGTCAAAAATGCAAACTCAAGTGTGTTACAAAATGTCATCATGATTGTCATGCTATATGTAGTATTAGATATGGTTTTGATTTCTATTTTCTGCATAAAATATGTAACTTTGTTAACATCTATAGGGATTCAAATGTTAAAACACCCATGGTTAATAGAAAACAATGGTTCCATTTAATGTTCTAAGATGCTTGATATTCAGATAAGATAGTAATGTTAAGCTTACTGCCTCTACTACATTGTACTGTTATCAATCTTTTCTTCTGGATGTTCAAAAACTAAAATTTAGAGACCAAAAGTTGGAGAGATAGATGGGCTAAGAGGATAGCCAATATTTTGGCCCTTGCCCTCCAAGATCAATAAAGATCCAGGACATTAGAGAACCTCTGCTGCGACAGCTGATACTCAGTGAGTCCCTGGTCTTCTGATCAAGGAGATTGAGACCACAGAAAAAAGTGATCACTGATGTGTAGTGTGCCTAAGTAGACACCAAGGGAAAAAAAAATCTCTCAAGCTTTCACAGAAAGCAACTTTGTCAAGCAATGGCCATGACTCATCCGGACGACTGACACTGACAGAGGAGCTAAGAGGTGCCATACAAGGTTCCAAAGTAATTCCCTAGGACACTTAACTGACCTTGATAGATAGCAAGCGACTAATTAAATTTAATACAAGTCTCACCTTAACTTGGTCTTGAATATCCTGCAGAAAAATATAACTTCAAGAGGTATAATACAATACCATAGTAATATGTTAGCTATTAAAAAAAAAGCTCAAATCACTAACAACGTCTGACAATTGACAGCTACACTGGTAACTGTCTAGTGTTATGGATTAATGGACTATACAGGGTCTTATACCCTAATTCTTTTAGTTTCGGCCCTAATAGTAAACTCAGGAGGCCATAAAAACCTCTCCTATCCCAACTCCATGATACACAGCTTCACTAAGGGTTATCCACTATAGGGAGCCATTGAAGCTGGAGATTAATCACATGTGTGACTTTTCTCTGTCCATGACTTTTCTCAGTCCTTTGGTGGAGAGTAACAGTCTAGCTGGGTGCATTATGGACTGGCAGTTTAGGTTTAAGGAGTAAGGGAAAGTTTGTAATTCCTACATTAATGGTGCCACCTAGGAACTTCCAGTTCTTCCTGAATTTCTTCCTCATTCTTTGCCTTTGTTTCTCTAATTGCTCCAGTACAGCTGTCCTTGTCTTTCCAATTACTCAAATCTGGCTGTAAAGGTCAAAACTGCCTTATTAATTTTTAGTAAAGCTCAATGAAGCCTTCATCCTATCTTTTCCCTACCTATGGGGTCCCCAGCCCCTACATCTGAGATGGAGAAAGCCGCAAGAGCAGTATCTGGAATGTAGTTTGAGATATGCAAAATTTGAAGTCTTCGTATTTCTTGTTTAAGAGATTCTGTAACTCAGTCTCTTGCTCTGTTGTCCTTCTCTGGAGGTCAGGAGGTGGGGCTGAAACTTCCTACCCTCTAATCAAGTATCTGGTCTTTCTAATGGACAGTTCCCAACCTGAAACTAGCTAGGAGCCCCACCCTGAGGAAGTTCCTGGGAACAAAGTCAGGTGTGGTCAAAAAAGATTTTTAATAACAGAAGCAGCTCCTATCACTCAAAGTATTCCCAAGGTTTTGTGCCAATAAATGGGGATAAAGGCCAAATATGTTTTATTATACCATAGCGATGAATAGTGAAGGAAAAGTCTTTCTCTCTACATCAAAGAAGAATGACAGCAGAGAATGAGTATACACACCCAGGCTGATGAATTTTATGTAAAACCATAGGGTACCTACATTATATCTTTTTAGACTCCTGCAATGTTATTGTTGAAAGAAATGACTAAGGCAGGATCCCCTTCCAGCACTTGTGGTAAGTTTTAGTTACCTTCGTATCTTAGAACCATACTTAGAAGAGCCGCTGGAATATTTGTAGGATGAATGGGTATATAACACTATGACATGTGCCCCAATGAATGAGGAAGGTAAAATAATCCTAAAAGTTTTGTGTATAAACAGAAAACAAAAAGAGCAAGTTTTAGGTGGAGATTAGGTTCTGTGAGATAACCAGAAATAGGAAGTGGAAACCCAAATTTTACTAATTATCTGTTGTGTATCTTCCAGACCAGAGTATAAGGTGCTCAGGGGCAGAGACCATGCTTATTTAATTTTTTGAATCTGTGACCACCACCCACAACAAATGTACAAAGGAGTTCAAGAGTACATTTGACTGACTAAAGTAACAGTTATCCATCTTCAGGCAATCCTGGTTTGTACTACTGAAGATTCATATGTAGCAAAAACTGCATAATTTCATGCCTCAAACTGATGAGAGGCTACTGTGTCATGTGCCAGGGAATATTCTAGCATCTCGGGCTAGAGCAGTGAACAAATCAGATGAAGTCCCTGAATTCTTAGGGCTTATGCTTTAATTGCATTGCTAAATGAAAATGAAAGAGAGTATTGTTTTGAACTAATCTGCACAGATCAGGCTAAATATCAAAATGGAGTCAGCAGCGCTAACTTCCCATATCACCAAGTAGAAACTAGACTGTTTATCTGAACTTTTAAAGAAATCTGGATTAGAAAGATAACAACCAAAGGTCCCAAACCAGGCCAGTTTCAACTGGCAGTGATAAGAAGTTCCTTCTACTTAATGCTTAGACAAAAAGGGTAACCTCAAGTAACCTGATGTTAGCCAATCAGTTATTTTCTATTGTTCTGTCTCCTTACCCTCCACCTATAAGGAAATTTTGAAATGACCAATCTGCTGTTTGTTCTTTTGAAACAGAAGAAATAAAGCTGCATAGAAAGAAGACAAAGAAATTGAGATTTTAAAAATTGTACTTTAAAGGAAAACTGCGGTCTCAGAAAGCAAGTCCAGTTTTTTTCACATTTCCCTCTTGCAAATGGCCCTCTTTCTCCCATGAATGGACCACAGTCTCAGCATTTCCCCTAGGAATAAACCCTTAAGGCTAAAACTATAGATTATCGGAACTCCAGATTTCCACCTCTCAAAACACGGAAAAGATAACCAGTTCCCAACTGTATAGCGCCTCATTTCTTTCAGCACTCGCACTCCACACTTCAGTGCATCCTATATCTATAGCTACTAAATCCTTCCTCAGCCTTTTACTGGTAAGTCTTTTGGCACCAGGGATCGAACTCACAACCTCGCACCTGCCAGACAGGCGCTTAAGCCGCTGAGTCAAACTCCCGGCCCTAGTTTTTTGAGGCAGGGTCACACTATGTAGCTCAGGCCGGCCATGCGCTTGCGTTGTAGCCCAAGCTGGCCTCGAACTAACAATGCTCTTTCTACCTCAGCCTCCCGAGTGCTGGGAGGTTACCGATAAGTCTTGAAAGTTCTTCCCTGAAGAGAATCAGGGACTCTGTATATTTATTTTAAAGAGGTAGGTTAAATTCTTTATTTCAGCCTTGGGGACTCATACCTGGCATGGTAACACTTTTATTTCTGCTTTCTTCAGTATGTCTATAAGACCAGTGTCTTCTGGTAGGCCTATCAGAACATTTATTCTATTTTATGGATTAAAATGTTGTTTGATGCTAGAATCAAAAGCAAAGCCAATACAGATCTGGTCTTTCTGAGGGAGGTGTAATTGTGGGTACAGCTGAGCTCTTCTGGCTTAATGCACCTCCAGCAGGACAGGTGAGCAACCCCTGAAGTGGTAACATTTAGCTGGCAAGCCACTTTTTTAGAAGCAAGCTACTGAATACCATGACCTCTGCTCAAGGTCCTGGCTATTTTAACTCTTACCAAGGAACAAGTCAGTCAGGAAGCCAGGCTACAGCCATGGCTTTTAAAGACACTAAGAACATACCCAGGAAACAAGCAGTAGAGCCACTTAATTGGAATTACTCTACTCAGCTTCACCGTGAGAAGCCTAGAGAAGATGTGTGCGCCTACATGATCAGAGGTGCAAAGAAAAACAGCTTCAAAGTGAAAGGGCTAGCAGATGACCACCAAGACTTTGAAAATCACTTAAAAGAGCTGTGACACTGTCAGATACCACCACAGGGACGACAAAGGACAAATACTTTCTAGTCCCTTACCTCTTACTCATTAAAAATAAAATCTGTGATTTCTTCCAAAGCTGTCAAAAAGCATTTTTTCCTATAAAACCGTAACTCTTCACTTGGGCCTAGAGACACCCAAACTAAAAGCCAGGAGAAAGCTTGACCTTCACTTTGTATCCTTTGCTACCTCAAAATTTTAGATCAAATTCTTTCTCAGATCAGCCTTTAAATTAGGGTGTGTCACCCACCTGCAATCCCAGCACTCAGGAGACAAAGGCTGAGGCAGGAGGATCTTTCCAAGTTTGACACCAGCCCGGACTACAAAGTGAGCTCAAGGCCAGACTGAACTGCATAGTGAGACTCTGTCTCAAAAAGACACACACACACACACACACAAAAAAAAAAAAAAAAAAAAAAAAAAAAAAATTAGGGAGTGTCTAAAAAGTTGACAAAAGATTATCCCTGAGTTTACACAACCATACCCCTTTCAAGACTGAGGACACTAAAACAAAGGATTTACAGGGATGTTCACCTGTGCTCAGTTTCCAGGTCACCCTGGATTCCAACAGAGCATCATAAAATGAAGACTGCCCCAAACAACAACAATCATCTCATTAAGACTGAATTACCCTCTCCAGCAAAAGAACTTCTATTGGAGCCATCCTCAAAAAGCAGAACTGAGATAATGATCAACTAGACTCTAGCCCACTCCAGCAAATCCATAAAACCTGGCCTGGACTCTTGTGAATGGGCCAGTCCAAATCTCCGCCAGGGGCAGTAGTGCACCTCTGTAACCCCAGCACTGCGGAGGCTGAAGCAGGAGGATCACCATGAGTTTAAGGCCAATCTGGGCCACACAGTGAATTCAAGGTCAGCCTGTGCTACAAAGGGAGACCCTGTCTCAAAAACCCAAACAACAATAGTAATAAATAAACCCTCTCTATCAGAGTGAGGTTCCTTACTCTGAGTGAGCTACTCAAGTTGGAGTACCTTCCCTGTTTGTTCTTGTTTTCCTCATGAGAGGACCAACTTGATCGTTGTCTGAGGTATAACCCCCTTCATTTTCTCTTACTTTTCATTTTTATTGTTTTGATTTTTTGAAACAGGGTGTCACTATGTAATTCAGGCTGACCTTGAACTCACTAGGTAGTTCAGGTTGGCCTGGAACTCACAGCAATCTTCCTGTCTCAGCCTCCCAAGTGCTGGAATCAAGGGAGTGTGTCACCATGCAAAACTGTTGGAGCACCATTATAATGTAAAAATATTTGTATAAACTAGCAAACTTACAGATATTTCATGATCAATTAGAGGTCTCTGACCAAGTTACTGTTCTACTGTTTCTGCTGAATTCAATTGACCTTGACAGTGTCTACAGTCCAGCTGCAGACCTCTGTAGAGTACTGAGTCAGAGTGGTTGTCCATACTTTAAGGCACCCTGGGCTAATTCCAGGATTTCCTGAACTATACTCATTCTGTAAGGGCCCTCTCCATGGAACATCTCTATATTATGGTAATGCCCTTAACTGTGCTCATTCTGTAAGGGCCCTCCCCAGACCGTTTCTATATTATGGTAATGGCTTTAACTATGCTCACTCTGTAAAGGCCCCCTCCCCTTGTTCTCAGTGTTTCTACATTATGATAAACAATTCCTTCGTTTCAAGACTAGCTAGCCTGCCTGTCAATACATGACTCAAGGTATGTAACTAGTTATGTAATGTTTTGTCATTTGCTTTGTACCTCATGCTTCTAAATTCTACATAAACTAAACTCTTCCTAAATTCAGCTCTATTGCCTTTGTGGAATTATCCTGCAACAGTCCACTGGTGTAAGTATTAAACGCTGCCTTCCCACCTCCTCAATGCGGTTTGGCTTGGCTTGGGAATTTTCCAGTAACAAAACCACACCTAGCTATTTTCTCTTTTAATTAAAGCTTTTTTCTTAAATACATGCTTTAGCTTTATTAATTTCCATGATTACTAAAGTAAGGACCCTCATAGCCAGGGACATCACTACTAAAAAAGCATTTTACAGTGATGATTCTAAGACATGACACTGATTCCAGGTGAGACTTCACAAGCAACTCATTGACTTGCAGTGAGACCATCAAGCAGATTATTTCCAGCAATACTGAATCAGAAGTCAGCTGAACACACCCCTGCAAATCCCTGAGCGCACTCTTTTTATAAATCATCAGTTACAAAAAATTCTGAGGTATCCTTAATTTAATTACAAAGTCCAGGATATGGAAAGCAAGAGAAAAATAAGAGAAATTAATCAGACCTCTGGCAGCCATCTCCCAGGTGCCACAGCCTCCAGTTTACATTTAACCTCTCTGAAGGGTTACTATCCCTAACCAATTCAGAAGCACTAAGTATTAATCCTTATGAATTGTCTTCCTATTCCAAACTTTCCCCATTTGTGTCACCCTGCCCCTCCTACCCACAACTAACGTAAGTCTGGGGGCGGGGAGGGGAGTATGCTTTTCTTCCCTAGATTTTTGTTATAAAATCCCTTTGACTCTTTTAAGTAGAGGGTATTCCAAATAGCAAGCCATGCTGCTGACAGTCACAGAACTTATCACAGGATCTGGTCCTCTTCAGGCTAGCCATAAACTCTTATTTCACAGACCCCTTCGTCTAAGAGTATTGGTTCAATAGATTAATATAAAACTAAATTGTTGAAATTTAATCCTCTAGCAGAGGAAACAGATTTATGAAAAAACTCATTTCAGATAATGCAAAGTTCTGAAAACTTAAGGGTAAAAGAGAAAGAGTAAATTGGCTACTACAGGTGGTCAGGAAGGTCTCTCTGAGGTGACACTTGATATAACACTTGACTGATGAGGAACTAGGCATATGAAGAATCAGAGGAAGACTAAGGGCAGACGCCCTACAGAGGGTACAAGGTGGGCCTATCAAGGAACATTAGTAGGAAAAACGGAGACATGAGGGTTGCACTACATCACATAGATCCTTGTTGGTCACAGTAAGAGACTTGGATCATATTTCAATGGAAATGGGAAGCCACTGGAAGATAGGTTTTAAGCCGGGGAAACATTTACAAAGATGATTCTGAGGACAAGTACAGTGTAGCAAAGAAAAGGAACAAAACCCTGGATGGCAGAAGCATTTACCAGTCAGAGTCAAAATACAGAAAAAGAAGAAAGAAAAAAGAAAGATTAGTTGAAAGTCTACTTATAAAGACAGGCAAATTTACATAGCCAACAGTGTGAAAAGTATTTAGTTAGCATACAAATAAGGCAGCTAGCTAGGGAACGGGACTGTCAGGGAGTTGAGTAATCTGCCTTACTGATAGAAGTAAAGGAAGAATGGACAGTGAACTAGAGCTTTGGACCAAATACTAACTTCCTCAGGCAACATGGAAACCAGTCCCTTACCTGCTAATAGGGGTTGTAGTCCTTCCCAACAAAACTCTCAAGTTTCAAGGAATTTAAAATGCAAAATAAGCTGTTTCTCCCTAAAATCTTAATTTCCTTTAAACCCTACCTGCTGAGTAACCAGATTAGAGAGCCTGAGTTCCAACTGGTCATTGTAAATTCAGAGTCACCTGTGACAGGTGGCCACTAACCAATCTCCATGCTGCGCTCTGCCATAAACAGTTTTGAGCTGAGGATCCATGTGGAAATTCCATATTTTGGATTGCCCTCTTGAAAACCCTGGAGCTTTTTTGTTTTTGTTTTTTTTTGCTGTTTTGTTTTGTTTGTGTTTGTTTGGGGGTTTTTTTTGTTTTTGTTTTTGTTTTTTTTGTTTTGTTTTGGGTTTTTTGGGTTTGGTTTGTTTTGTTTTGTTTTGTTTTGTTTGCTTGTTTTTTGTTTTCTCCTTATTTCCAGTGAAAACTCTAACTTTCTCTTTTTGGTTTGTGACTTCATCCTGCTTTGCAAGACCAGGAGCTTGGTTTATACAGAATTCACTGCTTCATCAAGAAACAAGACAATACTTTGCTGGAGAAAGAGAAATAGGGATTCCATTTCTCTTCTGTGCAGAAATGGAATAAATATCTATATACTAACACCTAAGAAAAGGTGAAGTCACTGCCTAATCACCCTGCCACAAGCCCTGACAGAGAATTTATCACTATCTCTTATTACTTCGTCCTTAATTATAAACAGATCACTAGATATCTACAGCAAACCTCCAATCAAGAAAAACAATGCAAAACAATCAAGCAGAAAAAAACATGAGAAATAAAGATAACGAAAGAAAATTTTCTTAAAAAATATAAAAATCATATTAGCGTGATACCACATACATGCAGCAATAACAGGTGCTACAGAGGGGAAATAATCAACAAGAAAGCTCAAATTAAAACTGTATAGCTAAAGTAAAAATTCAACATGAAAGATAGAAGATAAAAACTAAAATATCTCCCAGAAGTAAGGAGAAGGTTGGGAGAAAGATAGAAAATAGGTGATAAAATTAAAGATCAGGCAGAGATCCATCATTCAACTAACAGAAGTTTCAGGGAATCCACACATAACATGCAGAGAAAAAGAAGGAAGAAAACTATTGAGTCTAGTAGAAAAAATTTCCAGAAATGAAGAAAAAAATCTAAACTGAAACAGTCCAGAAAAATTGGATGAGACACATACAAGGTATCTCATTAACACATTTCAGAATACCAATGATGAAAGGCTATCCAAAAAACAACCAGAAAGGAAAAAAAAAAAAAAAAAAAAAAAAAAAAAAAAAAAAAAAAAAAAAAAAAAAAAAAAAAAAAACCCTCTAAGCACAAAAAGAATACAGTAGATCTCTCAAAATCTGACTGGAAGTTAGAAATCAACAGAGTAATACTTGTTAAGCTCTAGATGAAAATGATTTTCAACCTCAAATCTATACAAATTATTGGTTAAAAAAAAAGACATTCTGGAGCATACATTGGCTCAAAAAACTATTTTCCAGGTATTTTCTTAGAAATGCTACTAGAAAATGTGCGCCCACAAAACACAGAGTGTTAACTGAGAAAGAAGATAACATGAGACACAGAAAACAGGATAAGCAGAAAATATACAGCTTTCTGTTTGATTGACAGAAGGGAAGGCTCTGGACTGGGTGAGGGAAAGAGAAAAGCAACTGCTTTTAAAATATGGGAACTACTCATAAGTGCGTGCAATTATGTTATGAAAATAGGGGAACAAGTAACAATGGGTACTGACAAAAATGTAATACAAGGTAAATTTTAAAAAGTTACCTATTTCGAGAAAAATGGATAATATTATATCATCTGACCAAATACAAATCCTATTAAGTTAATCAAAAATTGTGCTATTAATGGCAAGCAGAAAGTTAACAATGTCTGAGATAGCAATGAATGTTATTTAGAAATCGAGATGTCAATAATTTGGGGGAAGATGAAACTGAGGGTTGAAAGATATTTTTTATAAGTACCACTAACTTGTGAAACTTTATTGTTTCTGTTACAACTTTTGATAAAATATTTTCTCACTATCACAGTCTGGCCAGTATGTGAAAAGTGGATATAAAGAAAAGATGGGTTGGAATAAAGACTAAGTCAGGAAACTAAGGCAAGCTGATGATGGTGGTGGTGGTGGTAGAAGCGACAGTCGCTAGCAGCAGCATGGCAGTGGTCACAGAGATCTATTTTTTAAGGTGACAAAACATAACATTTGTACAAGGGAGAACAGGAGGAGATGGGGAAGAAACAGGTGCTAGAAATTAAGGGTTCTGTTTTAGATGTATTAAATTTGAGACACTTACTAGAATTCCAAATTGAGTGATCAACAAAAGTTCGACGCATGACCCTGGGGCTCAACAGTTGTGAAAGGCTGGAGATAAAAATTTTAAAGTGACCAGACATGTGGTACATGCTTGTAATCCTGGCACTCAGGAGGCTGAGGCATGTGGACCATTACAAGTTCAAGGCCAGACTAGGGCACATAGTGAGTTCAAGGTCAGCCTGAGCTACATACCAAGACCCTATCTCAAAAGACAAGAACAAAAATTAAAAATTAAAAAATATTAAGAGTAATTAGCTACAGTTGACATCTAAAACCTCTAGGACTGGGTAAATACAATAGGGAGATCTGGGTGTGGTGGCACACTGAGACAGAGAAATGCCAAGAGTTTGGGGCCAGCCTAGGCTACATAATAAGTTCAAAGCCGGCCTAAATTACACAGCAAGACCTTGTTTAGAGAGAGAGAGAGAGAGAGAGAGAGAGCAGGTAAAAGAGAAAATAGAAACATATTTGTAGGGGAAGTGGTTCAAGGTTAGAGCACTTGGCTAGTACACCAAGCTCTAGGTTTGATCCCCAGCATTGCTACCAAAAAACAAAACAAAACACTAACTATAACACATATTTATACATTACAGAAGTATAATAGAAGAACTTGAAAATAGCATTCATATTTTGACATAAAGGCAAGTACTAGTTTATAAATTTCTATTTCAGAGATGACAGGTAGATAGATTTATAAACAAGCTGACTCACCTAATTTATACTTACGAAGTAATGGGAATAATGTATTTCCTACTATAAATCATGGTCAAAAAGGTTAAATTCTAGATGAGAAGCAGAAAAAAGATATTTAGAGCCACTATGGAAAAACACCATGGAAGTGCAGAGTATAAAAGTCAAGCAGGAAGATCACTGTGAGTTCGAGGCCAGCCTAGGTTACGATGAGAACTCAAGTCCAGTCTGAACTACATAGCAAAATCCTGTCTCAAAAAGACGACAAAAAAAAAAAAAAAAAAAAAAAAAAAAAAAAAAAAAAAAAAAAAAAAAAAAAAAAAAAAAAAAAAAAAGCCAAAAGAAGTGCTTCTCAGAGAGACAGTGCTCAGCTCCATGAGAATGACAGTGCTCAAGTCAGACTGAGGCAATCCCCAGGAGACCATCTGTCACTGACCTTGATAAGGTCAGCTTCAGTGAATCGTGGAGGATGGAAACATTTTAGAATGAATTACAGGTGAGAAAGCAGAAGCAACCAATACAGACAGAAGGAAAACTTCCCTTAAATTTTTTTTGGGGGGGCGGTACCAGGAATCAAACTCAGGACCTCCCACTTGCCAGGCAGGTGCTGTGCCACTGAGCTTTATCCCCAGCAAACCTCCCTAAATTTGAACATCAGAATTCACTAAGAGCCTGTCAGAGTTCTAAACTAAGATAATTCCTCCTGGCAGACTCCATCATAGTGTATCCACAGCACACCTGGCATCAACATTCAGTGTGCTGAACTGAATGAAATTAGAAAACAGAAGACCCAGCTCCAAGGGCATACATAGGCTTTTTATCTGAGCCTTGGATTTAAGAAAGGGGAGTCTATGAAACCTGATATAGGGAGAAAATAGTATACTTGTATATTTTTCTAACTGTTCACAACATTCACTAGATTTTCAAAAGGCTTGTGACCACCAGAAAGGTAAGAACAATCCTTTTATTGGCATCCACCTAAATTATCCAGCTACTCCCTACATTCAGTCAGTGCTGAAGGCACTGGTGTTTGTTACACATTGAATAATGACCCTTCCCCGGCAAATTCATATGCCAAGGTCCTAATTCCCAACATGACTGCATTTGGAGATAAGGGCTCTAAAGACATAATTAATGTTATATGAGGTCATAAGGGTGAAAGGCATAATGCAGTTGAATAACATATAAGTAAATGCATTTGCACAAGCACACATATTTTCTACAAGCATAGCTCATCTCCTTTTCATTACACAATGTGCAGTACAAGAGTTATGCTTGTAGAAACATTGCATAATGAAAAGGAGATCAGGACACAAATAAAGGAAAAGGTCACATGAAGACATAGAGAGAAGATGGCTATCACCAAGGCAAGGAGAGAACCCTCAGAAGAAAATTAACCCTGATCACACATTGATCAAGAGTTCAAGCCTCCAGGAATGTGAGAAAATGAATTTCTGTTGATTAAGTGACCCAGTCGGTGGTATTTTGCCATGGAAGCTAATACAGCACCTTAGTTTCTTAATTCTGGCCCACTCCCTCAAACCCAAGGCCCATCCCAGTCAAAACAAGAGGCTACCTTACTCCACTAGTCTCCCAGTAAGAAAAGTTATTTGGACTACTTATAAAACTATTAGTTCTTGACCATTTCAATCAAAACAGGGCGTTATACTCCACTTCTCTTATTCCACGTTTCCTGAAACTAAAGGCACTTCTAGAAAGATGAGTAAAAATAAATAGTCAAATAACTATTGAGAGAAGAAAAAGAGGTCGAATTCTGATGTCTCAAAGGAAGGTTGGCAACTATTATGCTATCCAAGGTGTGGTATGAGCTGTATGTCATATCACCATGTCTAGGCAGGTTGTAGGTTCAAATTAGAAAGGGTAATGTCACCACATATAAATAAATTACAAGGATCCGGTTTTCCTCACTTCAAGAACCTTAAACATCTACAATCAGACCAAAATGTTGACATCACAAGCAGGTAACTGAAAGAGGTTATCCAATGGTTTTATCTCATTAGAAAAGCTGTACGATAAAAGCTTTAGCTCTGGTGTCGCTGGAGAATGACGACCAAAAAATCATTTAAGGCTGGTGGTGCACCTCAGTACGTACTTAGCAAGTGTGAGGCCTGGGTTCCATCCACCATCAAATTTAAAAAGATAAATAACATATAAATATATGCATATGCACAATGGCACACATACTTTCTCCAAGCATAGCTCTAATACTGCACGTTGTGTAATGCATAAGCTCTCTACAGTGTTTATTTTGAATTCTGACCAATTGCTGCATCAATGTGAACCCATAAAAGTCTTGTAAACATAAATTCACATTCTAAATATTTTTCAAATGTTCACAACTGCTTAGCCTCTTTGTTGAGACCTGTGGTTATCAGTTACTGTGTAGACAGAAAAAAGATCTAAAATTCTACTAACATGGCTTTGAAAGAGTTTAACTTGCTCTCATTCCAAGAAGAAAAATATCCATGGCAAACAAAATAGTACCATTACTGCAGAACAGAGGGTTAGATTACCTGACCCTGGAAGTTTAATATAGCTGGTGTTTTTAAATTCTGCCTGTTCTCAGCATCTCTGCTTGGAGTTTAGTTGAAGCCTGAACTCGAAGTAAACAATTTCACATGTACTGCAAACCAATGTGTGTGCCAATCCTTAATTAATTAAATAAAGACAGTGAAACTTGCCATTACCATTAGAGTCAGAACATGTCAAAAAGAAAAAAGAGTAACCAAACACTTCCCCTTCGAGCACAGGCCACGGTGAAAATCTGGGCAGTCAGTGACAAGGATGGAAATCAAGGGCAGACGCTGAAGATATCGGGTTTAATGTGGAGTCAAGATGCCCAGCCCTGAATCCTGCCCTGTCCCTCTCCAGGATGCCAGCGGGTTGGGGGTACCTCTCCTGGGAGCTCACTCGGGGGAAGGAAGGAGAGGACAAATGACTTTAACACGCTGGTCCATCCACGCCAGGGGCTGCAGACGCGGAAGGTTTCCGGACCAGACCGCGCCAGCGAGCCAGCGAGCCAGCGAGCCAAACCCAGCGCGCGCGCGGAGCCGCTCCGCGGCGGACGCCCCCACTCACCGCACACCATCAGCAGCAGGACGATCAGCAGCGTGGCCACGAACACCAGCAGGGTCAGCCCCACGTGGTGCCACATCTTGAGGCGAAGGCGGTGGCGGCCTCAGGGCGCGGGCGCGGGCGCGGGCAGCGTGCGGGCTTCAGCGGTGGGCGGCGCGGCCCCGGGACGGCATGGGCGGCGGGCGCCCCTCGGCAGCGCCCCCGGGGCGGGGGAAGCACGGAGGCGGGAACTGCGGCGCGGCCGGTCCCCGACCCTCCTTCTCTCGGGGGCGGACGGAGTGGGGCGCCCCTACCCACTCATCGCTCCGGGGACCCGGGGCCGCGGCGCCCGGAGACCCCGGCGGTGGCCGGATGCGCTTCCATGGCGGACGCCGTGCGTCTGAGGAGAGGGCGAGCACGGGGACGTACGGCAGCCACAAGGCCCTGGCTGCCGCCCGCGGGAGAATCTCTCGGTCCCAAGGGACGCCAGATGTCAACGTCTCCCGGCGGCGGTCGCTACTGCCGCTCTGACTCAAGCCCCCCTCCCGGTGTGGCAGCTCAGCACCAAGAGCCCCCTCCGCTCGGCTCCGCCGCGGCGCGGGGGTGGCTGGGAGATGGAGTACGGAGCCCGGCAGAGGCCGCAGGGGCCCGCTTCGTGGGAACTACGACTCCCACAATGCCTCGTTGCTCGGGGTTTCGCGACTCCCACCCTCCCTCCACCCTCTGTGCCTTTCGGCTTTGTGCGCCCACCTCTCTTTCGGTGGCTGCGGGCCGCTGTTCCTGCAGCGCGCGCTGTAGACTACCCACTCCTGCACTGTGAGATTTCAACCCTTGCTAGGCTCAGAGAGTCTTTTTAAGTACACCAAGGGAGGAAAAGGGAGGTGGCTGCCTGAAAAACTGGTTACCGGTGAACCCAACCCTATTGCCTGGAGCGAAGATTGGGTATTTGGGAGTTTGAAGAAAGTGCGTCCAGATCCAGCATAAGGTTCAGAGCCAGGAATCTCCTTTTCCCC
>RJWM01022228.1:0-34059 GCA_004363535.1 Dasyprocta punctata | reverse complement strand
CAGTGCGAGCGCAAGGCTGGCCTGAGTTACACAGTGTGACCCTGCCTCAAAAAAAACCTAGGGTTGGGAGTTTGGCTCAGAGGCTTAAGCACCTGTCTGGCAGGTGTGAAATTGTGAGTTCAATCCCTGGTGCCAGAAAAAAAAAAAAAGACTCATGATGCACTTCAAGCTCCTAAAAATAAAAAACAACTCAAATGCAAAGCTACTGTGAGGAAAAACCATATTTGTGCAATTAGAACACAAAAAAGGTGAAACAGTAAGTGGCATCTTTGAAATCCATAGAAATATAAGTAACTACTTAAAGAGTGTGTATAACATTAAGTGGGGGCATCTAGAGGAAATGTGCAGATTTACAGACATACACAAATTATCATAGTGGAACAGAGAAGAGCTAAAAACATTCCAATAGAAGGGAAGGGAATTGAAAAATTAATGAAAAACCTACTGTCTGAGAGATTCCCTGCAGCCAAAGAATTTACCATTGTATTCTACAAGAACTCCAGAGATCACTTCCCATCAATATTCCCAAATTCTTCAGTGACATTGAAAGGGCAGTGTGGCCAGAATAATTATGTGAAGAAAAAGTCACCCTGAAACCAAGAGTAGACAAAGAAATTTAAAAATACAAAAGCTGTAGGCCAATCACTTTAATGAACACATTAAAAATTTTTCAACATTATACTGTCAAACAAAATGCCACAAATTATCAAAAAGATCATGCATTATGATCGAATGTTCTGTCAGGGATATCAGAAAGGATCAATATATGTAACTCAATGAATACAATATATTGCATGAATAAAGCAAGGACAAAAATCACATATATATAGTTCGCGTGTAGGATTTTCATGCTCCCTGTTTTGCCTTAGTTACCCTGAGTTGCTTTTGCTATTCTAGGTCTCTTCTGCTTTCAAATGAATTTCAGGGCTGTTTTCTCTAATTCTATGTGATATGTTATTGGACTGTTAATCCAAATTGCACTAACTATGGATAACAATTTTTGGAGTACAGCCATTTTCACTATATTGGTGTTTTCTACCTACGTGTAAGAGATACTTTTCCATTTTCTGATATCAAATTGAATCTCTTTTTCTGAGTACTAGAGTTTTCAACATAGCGATCTTTTACATTCTTTGTTAGATTGATTCCAAAGTATTTCACTTTTTTTGTTGCTATCATGAAAGTTGTTCATTCCCTAATTTCTCTCAGTGGGTTTGTTATTTCAGTACAGCAAGGCTATTGGTTATTTTTTTGTTTGTTTGTTTTTTTGGGGGCACCAGAGATCGAACTCACAACCTCGCACCTGCCAGGGCAGGTGCTTAAACCACTGAGCCAAACTCCTGGCCCAAAGCTATTGATTTTTAAGTGGTGACCTTTACTTAGCTTTGGCACTGATTTCTCTTATTAAATCCGTAAGATTTCAGTGTAGTTTTTGGGATCTTCTATGTAGAGTACCATGTCATCTGTGAATAATAATAATAATTTAACTTCTTTTCCTATCATTATTCCTTTATTTCTTTCTATTGGCTAAAGTTCCATATTCTTACTGTTGCTTCAGGCTTTTCCACACCACTGGCCCTGCCTGCCTGACATGTGTGCCTCCACCAAGTCCTGGGTAAGTCACCAGTGTTCCCACCAGGACTGAACTAGTCCGTGCCCGTCAACCCTCACTACTGCCTTGCTGTTTTACTCTGTAGCTCTTTTTTGGTTGAGTCCTTTTCTGATTTTTAAATGGTTGTGTTCAGGAATGATTTGGGGTATATCACTTCCCTTTCTATTTCTTTAAGGACAACTCAATTCCTGTATGTAGACTCTGCCTTTATGTGTATGCATGTTTTCTGAGGTCACAGGAATCACAAAATACTTTCTCAAATGATGCACATATGGTTTTTCTCTTTAGTATGATTTTCTTCATCTATTTCAATGTAAATGGAAAAATTGAAGGTTTTGTGATATAAATTACATACAATTGGCATTGGTCACATGAGAATTTTTTTATATATATGAATGCATTGAGAAACATAAAAGCTTTCCAACATTGCTCACATATGTTCAGATTCTCTTCATTACTTACTTTCATATATGTAGTTATAGCTTCATGTTTTGACAGATTCTTTAAATTGCTTACAAAGAAGACCCTCTCCACTGTCTTTTAACGTTTGTTCATTACATCTTCACTCATAATTTCCCTTACACTTTTAAGTGTGATGAGTACTAGAATATTGAAGTCTTTTGTCCATTTTCTTTCACAAATTTCACAGCATATGTGTGTAGTTTACACATTTTCAAACTATTTAAATACATAACCTTTGTACCCAGAGAGTTTTCATGTCCTTTGAAATGACAGCATCTGCTGAAAGGCTGCCCACATTGCTTACATATGTAGGGTTTCTCCACAGAGTGAGTTCATTCCTGTTTTTGAGAATGAATGTTTCTGTTGGAAACTTTTCCACATTGTTTACATAGACAGGGTTTCTAACCAATGTGAGTACTTTTATGTCTTTTACATTGACTGTGTTTGGTGAAAGATTACCAACAGTGGTTACAAACAAGATTTCTCCCTATTGTGTGTCTTTTCGATGTCTTTTACAATCACTGTTTGTGATGAAAGCTTTGCCACACTGGTTGCATAGGGTTTCTCTCCAGTGTGAGTTCTTTCATGTCTGTTACAGTGAGTGTGTGTGATGAAAGCTTTGCCACATTGGTTACATACACAGGGTTTCTCCACACTATGAGTTCTTTCATGACTTTTGCAGGCACTGGGTCTGCTGAAAGCTTTGCCACATTGATTACATGCATAGGGTTTCTCCACGCTGTGAATTCTTTCATGTCTCTCTCAATGCTGTGTGTGCTGAACACTTTCCCACATTGGTTACAGAATAGAGTTTTTCTCCACTGTGAATTCTTTCATGACATTTGCAGGCACTCAGTTTGCTGAAAGCTTCCCCACATTGGTAACATGCATAGGATTTCTCTCTATGTGAGTTATTTCAGGATGTTTGCAGGCACTGGGTGTGCTGAAAGCTTTCCCACAGTGGTTGTATACATAGGGTTTCTCTCTGGTGTGAATTCTTTCATGTATTTGACAATACTTGTGTGTTGAAGGCTTTGCCACATGCATGGCGTTTCTCCCCAGTGTGAGTTCTTTCATGATGTTTACAACCACTGCATGTGCTGAAAGCTTTCCCACAATGTTTACATACATAAGGTTTCTCCCCAATGTGAGTTCTTTCATGCCTTTACTATGACTGAATCTGCTAACATCTTCCCACTCTGTTTACATACATGGGCTTTCTCCCTATGTCAGTTCTTTTATGTTTTTGACATTCACTGTGTTTAATGAAGGTTTTCCCACATTGAGTACATACATAGTGTTTCTCCCCAGTATGAGTCCTTTGATATATCTGAAAATAACCAAGCATGCTAAAAGTTTCCCACATTCCTTATATGGATAGAGTTTCTCCCAGTTTTGTTCACTTGCTCAACAACTAATGCTTCTACTGAAAGCCTACTCACATTGTTTGCATATGTAGGTTTTCTTCTCAGTGTGAGTTCTTTTATGAATATAACAATCACTCTGTGTGCCATGAGCATCCTCACAATGCTTGCATGCATTGGGTTTTTCCTCAGGAGTTCTTTCATGCATTCGACAATGCCTATGTCTGCTGAAAGCATTCCCATCTTTGTTACACACACAGTGTTTTAAACTAGTGTAAATACTTTCACGTGTTTGACAATGATTTTTCAACCTGAAAGCTTTCCCATACTGATTACAAACATAGTGTTTCTTTTCCTTGTCAGTTCTAACATTTGACAATGATCTTGGGTGCTAAAAGCTTTCACGCATTGCTGACATACGTAGGATTTCTTCACAGTGTGAATGTTTTTGCAATTCCAAAATTATTTTATTTTTTTTTTTGTGGCACCGGGAATTGAACTCACAATCTCGCGCCTGCCAGAGCAGGCACTTAAGGCACTGAGCCAAACTCCCAGTCCTAGTTTTTTGAGGCAGGGTCGCACTATGTAGCTCAGGCCGGCCTTGTGCTCGCGTTGTAGCCCAAGCCGGCCTTGAACTCACAACGCTCCGCCTACCTCAGCCTCCCGAGTGCTGGGATTAAAGGCGTGTGCCACCACGCCTGGCGCAATTCCAAAATTAAATGTTGGCTTACATACATAGGATTTCTTCACAGTGTGAATGTTTTTGCAATTCCAAAATTAAATGTTATTCCTGAATAAGGCCCCTCAATTTGTATGCACATAGTTATTTTCTACAGTGTTAACAGTTTCATGTATGTAAATATCATGGTGAGAACTGAAACCTCTGTCATATTGCATAAATACATAGGTATCCACTTCACAGTGATTTCTTACCCTGGTTTGAACATAGTGGTTTGCATCTTGCTAACAAACAAAGGGCTTCTCTTCAGTGTTACTTCCTGCAGAACAATCAGAGTATGACTTTAAAATTTGCTTATATTCATAGGACTTCTCTTCAGGGCTTTTGTTTGCATGCTCGTGAAAGCAGTGGATGTCTGTGCCGGTTTTCCTATCCTCAAGTACCTCATACTCATGTGATTTGAGTGCATTGTGAGTGATGACAGGAACTTTTGGCAATAATTTGCTAATCAAGGGCTTTCTGCAAGCATACTGTTCACTTGGTTTTGCACCAACTGGTTTCATGTTTATAGTAATATCTGGAGTCCAAAATCTCATTTCTTCATGCTGATACCATAATTTATATTGTAAGTATTTCTTTTCTTCTTCCCTTGTGTAAAAGAAAAATAAGACAATACCATCAATGACATTTAAAAGTCTTTTTATTCGTAATATATCATGAGCAGATCAGGTTTGACTTCTTCTAAAAATATTTGATGATGAATTTACTCTACATTGTGGATAATGATGTGAAAAGAGTATTTATCAAAAGCGTAATGTACATTTGTGAGTTTATAATTCACATGCCTGCAATTCGTAACACTTTCCTTTTGAGTAATTCATAAATATGTGCACCATACGTGGGTTACTTTTGATACACGTTCCTGCAGGACTCAACACCCTCTGCCTTCCACTGAATCTCTTAACATTCTCTAAACCATCTACTGTTCTTTTCTACCATCTATTCTTTATTTTACCCCTTAATTTGTATTTTGTTTTTCTTATACAAACGATAATATGATAGCAACAATTCTGTGTCACATATTTAGCATAAGATTATGGGCACAGAATCCATCCATCTTTTGTTAAGTGACATCATTCATCTCTATGGCTGGGTATTATTCCATTTTGTAGACTCACATGTCTTTCAGTGGTGGAGAGTGAGTCCAGAGTTTTAGCACGAAACTGCATCCCAGTCTTATTTTTTTATTTTAAAACAGTCTTTTCAAACATTATAGCCCAGACTGAGCATGAATGTATGTCTTTCCTATCACAGATTCAGTGTTAACATTGAGAACATGAAATGTCATGCTGAAGTTACTCCATCTCCTAAATATGTTCATCTGTCAATGAGCATGTAGGATATTTCCTGAGCTTTGGTATTGTACATTGTGCTGCTACCAAGACGGGCATGCATGTGTTATCATAATATGATTATTCTAGCCTTCAGGAAGATACAAAGGAGAAGCATAACTGGATAAAAAAAAGAGCTTCTATTTTTTTTTTAGACATTATTTCGTTATACAGTCCAAGCTATCATTAACTCACTATTTAGCCCACTTTCCTAACTCATGGTAATCCTCCTGAATTCTAGGAAATTAGGTATGTATCACGGTTCCAGGCAATACGGAGTGTCTCTTTTCACCCTTTTCAAAAATCTGTACACATATATCCAGAGATGTCCCACTTTATGACTTACCAACCAAGAATATAGGATGGCACATCCTCGTATTTTGGATCATGAATGAATTGAGGGCCAGGAGTTTGACTCAGTGACTTAAGCGCCTGTCTGACAGGTGCAAGGTTGTGAGTTCAATCCCTGGTGCTGCAAAAAAAAAAAAAAAAAAAAAAAAAAAAGAATTGAATGGCGTGGAGGATTATCTAAGAAAAGCTATTATGAAAATCATGGCATTCATTTGCATTTTGAATATTTCCACTTGATTAAGAACTAGGCAAATATTCAGTGTGTTTATCACTTTGAAATGCAGACAGCACCTTTAATCCCAGCACCCGGGAGGCTGAGGTAGGAGGAGCATTGTGAGTTCGAGGCCGGCTTGGGCTACAATGCGAGTGCAAGGCCGGCCTGAGCTACACAGTGTAACCCTGTTTCAGATACTGGAATATTTCAAGAATTCAATTTTCAGACTATAGATACTCAACATGTTCACATCTATGGAAAAATTCTGTAAGATTAAAGAAATTCAAACATGGCCTGTCATGTACAGTATGCTTTGTTTAAATATTTCTGCTCACACTCTGACTCTTCAGGAACATTCACAATTTGAGAATTGCAGTTTTTGTAATCATGCTCAATTTGCTGTTTATTCTAATAGTTTTCTAAAGTATACAAACAAATATAATGATGAACAACTATATTACATAAAAATTAATAGATTCCAGTTAGTTTCATGGAATACTCTAATCATATCTGTAAAGTGCATCGAATTCCTTTCATATTGCAATTAAGGAAACTGCATGGATGTGTAACAACCTATCCTCTCAGCTACCATAGAGTCGATGATACTTTTCTTTACCTACAGCTGCCATGTTCCTAAAGTTTTCCCACATCACATCTCTACAAAGCTTTTTTTGGGATGTAGCCAATAAAGCCCACTCCTCCACGGTGAAGTTCATAGCCACATCCTCAAAGGTCACTGCTTTCTAAATCTCACACAGATATACTAAAGAGAAAGATTGAGATTTATGACACCATAAATCACCTTAACTCATAAAAGTCTGAAGTAAGGACATGACTGCTCAGCCCATCTGGGATAGTACATGCAGCCAGAGCCCAGGTGGGAGCGACAGTGAACAAGCAAGGCTGGGGCGGGGGGTGGCATACATGCTTGCCCAGTCCAGGTAGGACCCCCAATGACCCAGCAAGGTCCCAGTAGTGGCACAGATAATGGGCAGGTGGAAAAAGTGACTGAAATAGCAGTGAAAATATGAGTCACAACTTGGTAAATTAAGTAAATGAGCGCTGTGCTTTGGTAGACAGAACCATAAAACAGAAGTAGGCAGGTGGGGCTCCTACTTTTATCTAAGGGCTCAAGGACAATGCCAAGAAAGTAAGACCAGTCCCAGCTCCCACATTCAGAGCCCATGATCAGCCTCATATCCACAACAATTCCATGGCAACCTTGGCTTGTGTACCAAATAGTTCTAGAATTTGACTTGGACCTACCTCAGAAATGAAGACACTAGAGAAATTTTACTACTTTTATTTTTCTTCATTTATTGGAATGGTTTTCCTTTTGATGTCCAGCTGGTGATCTTTTTGTTGCATTTCATTTTGCCTTATTTGGTTTTTTTGGCAGTTACTTTCATTTTATAATTTTTCTCTTTCATTCCTTTCATGACTTAGATTTCCCACCTTTCTTTTTGTTATCTTCTAGTCATCTTGTTTCCCTCTTTCCTCAGCTATATCACTTGGTGTTACAATACTTTCATGTGAGTAAATGTAGTCTCTTCTCTAACAGGTTCACTTCAATACTCCTTTCCTTTATTTTCCATTCTTTCCTTCCTGTGTCCTCCAGGTTCCTGAAATTTGGGTGATCATTTTTCACCCTTCAGACTTGCTCCTACTATACTTGACCTCATTCATGTCATTATCTGGTCCCTTATCCCCTTTAATTTCTCTAGGCAAGAGGTTAAAGCCACTGCACTAAGGGGAAAGTCATTGCATGCAAGTTCCTGTCTATGTTGGATTATGTTATACAACTGTAGAATATGTTCCTATTGTTAAAGTTATCAAGTTAACAATTACCACAGTATGTCAGTAGCCACCTGTGTTTGACACTATTGTTATTGCTAACTGTACCACTTTAGACGAGTGTCACACCTGTGGATAATCAGTTTTTCTCCCTCATATAACAACACTGTGATTGAATGGGGAAATAACTACCACTGTAGCCCAAGACCAGTGGACTGGGTACTGAGACAAGTAGATAGCAACTTAGCATGCTTAGTATATTTGGAAGGTAGGTTTTCAATATAGACATAAAGACAAAGAACCACCTCCATAGAAAAGACATCCCTGAGGAAGTGATATATCCTATGGAAGCCTTGATATGAGGAATAAAGTTATCTATCATAAGAAATCTACAAGCATCAAAACAGAAAACACATTAAACCAGATACAGAAAAAAAAATAGATGACCTCAGGAAAATGATGGAAACCGTGCATGCCCAACAGAGGAAAGAAATAAAACCCATAAAGCAGATCCGAACACAAATCCAGGCAATTAAAAACTCCTTTGAAAGTCTATACAATATATTGAATGAAGGCAAGGACTATCAGATGTAGAAGGCAGGCTCAGGCTAGCAACCATGAAAAGAAAGATATCTTTAAAAAAAAGAAGACACCATGAAAAATCAATCCAACAACAACGAGATGAAGCCAAGAACACGGATTGGAATAAATCAGAAACCTGGAGAGAGCAGAAAAACCATAAAACACCTCTGCACAAAAATAATGCCCCGAAACTTCCCAATCGTGGATAAAGAATTTGACATACAAATAAATGAATAATATATAACTCCACAAAGTGATGGCCAAAATAAATCTACACAAAGGCAAGTAATACTGAATGTTCCAGAAATTCAGCACAAGAACAGAATAGTAAAAGTGGCTAGAGAATAGAAACAAATTAACCATAAAGGAAAGCCCAGGAGAAGTAAAGAAGACTTTTCAACATAAACCCTCAAATGAAGAGGAGCTTGTAGTGAGGTATTCAGAGTCCTAAAAGAAAATAGCCTTCAATACATATTGATGTACACCACAAAACTATCTTTCAAGAGCAATGGAGAATTAAGGTATTTGTATGAGAAAGAAATGTGCTATGAAATTGGAAATCAAGGCAAAAGAAAGTCACTACATACTTGTTAGGGAAAACTACAAAAAGTGGTAAAAATCGTAAATATATATGAACCCAATACCAGTGCATCCAAGTACATAAAACAGATATTAACAGACATGAAATTCAAATAAGCTCTAACACAGTAGTAATGGAGGAAACTTCATATCCCACTCTCACAAATTGAAAGATCAACTAGACAAAAAAAGAACAAATAAATATCAGAATTAAACCATACCTGTGAACAAATGGACTAAGTCAGTGTCTATACAGTATTCCACACAACATCAGAACACACATTCTTTTCAGCTGCACATAGGACATTCTCAAAAACAGACAAAGTATTAGCCCGTAAAACATTCCCAAGAAAATGCAGAACAACTGAAATCACTCCACACATATTATCTGACCATAGTGCAATGAAATAGGAAATCAAAGCAAAAAATATGTGAAAAGCTACACAAACACATGGAAATTAAACAACACCCTCATGAACAAATCAATGGGTCACAAGGGAAATTAAAGAAGGAATTAAACAGTATCTTAATCAAATGCTGATTCTGATACAACATACCGATGCAATGAAAGCAGAACTATAAGTGAAATTTAGAGCAATGAATCATGTCAGGAAAACAGAACAACCTCAAATAAATAACCTGATGTTGAACTTTAAACTTCCAGAAAAAAAAAAAAAAACTGAGGGCCAGAGATGTAGTTCAGTGGCACAGTGCCTGTCTGGCAATTGCTAGGTTATGGGGTCATGAGTTCGATACCTGGTACAAAAACAAAACAAAACTGAAAACTGAACTTTGTATGAAAGAGGAAAATACAAAATGAGGGCAGTAATTAATGCAACTAAGCCTAAAACTCCAATCCAAAGTATCAATAAATCATAGAGTTGTTTCTGTGAGATATTATATAAAATAGGGCAACAAGAAAGACAATGCCTGCCCCAGTGCCGCAAAAAAACAAAAAAACAAAAAAAAAAAAAAGAAAGACAATGCCTGCTGCATATTTATATTCTCGACATAACTTGAAAAGCCTGCTTTCTCATAGCCTTGGGAGAAGTAAAAAAGGTGTCATGATCCATCCACATGTTTTATGAAGTGTGGATTTACCAGTGACTGAAAACCTCTGACTTAGCTGGTGCAGCAGACACACAAACTTGCGAATGATATTGGACCATGAGAGCATAGAAATGACCCCAAGAGCTGCCATCTTCATCCTTGTACCACAGGCCCAAACTCATTAGCTCTACCTAAAAAATTCCCATTCTATATTTGCACACTCTTTCTTCTTTTTCTCCCCCTAGTTTCCTGTCTGATGCTTCTAGAGTGAGAACCTAAAAAGGCTTCAATGCTTGGTATGCTAGAATGACACACATGGGTGGTGCAGAGGTCAGACTAAGGTGGGGCATGAAGAGAAGCTCTGAGCATTATTTCAGCTATGCCCTTCTTTTTCATTAGACCATTCCCATGGGCTTCAACAGGGTGAAAACATGAGAGAAATGTCCACAGTGTGGGGGATTTAGGAGAACTTGGATGTGGGGCACTTCAATGATGGCAGCTTCCAATCACATATACAACACATAACAAAGGCTCACAACCACCTCTTTCTAAGAACAGTAAGTTATTGGGAAGGAAAAGGAGCCCCAAATCATGAAGGAGACAAGACTAGACAGATACATCCCTTCAGCACAAGGAAGGGAAAATAGGAGAAGGCAGAGGAGAGCGCCAAACACTTTCAGCCTGGAATCCAGCAGTTAGAATGGTTCCCATAATCAGCATCAATTCAATCTAGGGATAGAAGTGTTTTCTCTTCAGCATTGAATGTGATTAGTGTCTTGTATCAAACTGCTCAGTAGTGGGTCTGTTCCTTGACAATTTCTACTCTGTCCTCTTGTCCTGGTGAAGTAAGACACACTGTATGAAGAGTGGGGTGCCCCTCTTAACAACACAAGAGAAACAGCAAAATCTAAACAAATCAAACCAAAACGACAAAACAAACTCAAATTTGTGCTCTTTTATACAAATGCTACTCATGTATTCCAGTTCAGTCTATTCTGAAACCCTGATTAATACTGCCCTCAACATAGGAAATTATCTGATCATTTTCATATTCTACATGGAAACATTTTGCAGAGTTGAATGAATGCTGATTCACAAACAGTTGACTGAATGTTGTTTGCGTTACCAAGGGAAAATATCTTGATCTCCTTAAAGTCAGTGGAAAATAAAAACTACTGGAAATTCTCTGAGTACACTAACCTAGCAAACATTACTATTAAGCTTTGGTTCCTTTAAAACAACTCAACACACTTATACTGACCTGTATTGGAGAACATTAATGAAAAACATACCAAGCTTCATAGCAGAATGCTAAATGTCCTGTGGAGTTTATTGAACACAGTGCACTGGAAATCACTGGTTCTTTTCACATGGTTTACTGATGCTGATCAGCAGTCACTCACAGCTGCTGGCCACAATCTTGAGCAAGTATTGTATCATATATCACTAGTGTGCAAACAGCATGTAATGCAACAATCGAGATACATTTTCTACTGAATGCTTGTCATTTTTTTCATACTTCAGCACTGTAGATAAAATTTATGGTCCTAGGGCTGGGAGTTTGGCTCAGTGACTTAAGCGCCTGTCTGACAGGCATGAGGTTGTGAGTTCAAACCCCAGTGCCGCAAAAAAAAAAAAAAAAAAAAAAAAAAAATTATGGTCCTATGCATGTTACACAAGTTCCTTTAGCTTGGAGATAGAGTCACAGTATTTTAACTTTATGTTGTAATGGGTCTTGCATCATTTTCTATGCAATCATCCTGCCTCAGTGTCCCAAATGTCTGAGATGCAAGTTGGGCATCACCACGCCTCACTGAAACATGATTTA
Source organism: Dasyprocta punctata (assembly GCA_004363535.1). Lineage (NCBI taxonomy): Eukaryota > Metazoa > Chordata > Mammalia > Rodentia > Dasyproctidae > Dasyprocta > Dasyprocta punctata. Next base: position 22,153 of record RJWM01022228.1, on the reverse strand, counting down.
ATTAAATACTGCAATGCTGGTTAACAGTAGTAACTAAAATCAAGCAAAACAAATCAAAACCAAATCAGTGGCAACAAAGCATTCCCATATTAGCTGGGAAGGGTGGCACATGTCTGTGTCAGGTGTCCCCAGGAGATTGAGAAGAGATCAAAAGTTCACTGTGCACCAGGTGAGGTGGTGCATGTCTGTAATTCCCAGCACCTGCCAGTCCTAGGCAAAAGGATCTCCTGACTTAGAGGCCAGGTTGGACTACATAGTAAGTTCGAGACTATCCTGAACTTCATAGCTAGACTTTATCTCAAAAATTAAAAAACAACAACCCAAACAGTCAAACAAAGAGATTCAATGCAGCCTGGCAATTTAGACTCCATCTCAAATTGTAAAAAGAAATTGTTAAAAAGTGTGGGGAATCCAGTTGAGAGCAAAAGTCCTGAGTTCAAGGTTCTGTACAATACATACATAAGGGAAGGAGATCAGGAAGGCAGCACACCACAGCTCCCCCAGTTCATCCCTTCTCCTAACAAGTACTCCCCACAACTACCCCTGTCCTTATACACTTAGTGACGCAGCTGTAGGCTAGGGCTGCCCGACACTGCGCTCTGGCCTGGTGACATGGTCATGAGAAAACAGGGTGCTGAGCACCAAAAATGTATCTGCCTCAGACAGGGCAGGAGGGACGGAGGGTACACAGTGTCAGAAACCTACGGAGCTCACACTGGAGCAGGCAGAGAGGCTCCAGCCGCCATTGCTGTTCCTACCTCTTCCACCCGGACCTCAGCCCCGTCCCCTCCCGATCCATCTCAGGGCACCCATCCCACACCTCACCATTGTGTGACTTGAGGGTCTCCCCACGGTCCTTCTCCTACAGCCTGTAGCCGTAGAAATCCCAAAGGAAGGAAGTTTAATCAGCCAGGAGGACTCCTAGCAATGTGCTCAGGATCTGGACTTCCGCGCAAGGAAACAGAGCCCTCCTCCCTTGCGCCTCCCCCCATTGGACAGTCCACACAGCCCGCCCCTCGACACTGAGTTGCTCCTGCTCTCTGGCTCGTCCTCTAAACTGAGATTGCCAGGGGATGTGAATCCCTACCAGTGTGAATGGTGCTCAATGTTAAGACTGTAGCCCACAGGATTGTGTCTCATCAATTAGAATGTGACACAAGACTTTCTATCAGAATAGTAGGGCAATCCATGTGATAATATTTCTGTAAAAAAATTGAATCCACATTGAAAAATCAAAGAAACAATACTAACAACTACAGTATTGACTAAATTAAACGTGGTGACAATGATCTAAGAAAAGAAGCAAAACATCTCTGTGATGAAAACCAGTTTTCTGGAAAAGGAGATCAAAGATCACTTCAAAGATCAGAAATATATATGCTGTTTCAGGGTATGTAGTACCAATATTGTCAAAATGGCCATATTTCCAAAAATGATGCATAGATTGACTGCTTTCACAAAGTACCAACAGCATTTTTCACAGAAAGTACTCAGAATAGCAAAGTCTATCTTGAGCACCAATTGTAGAGCTGGAGGTATAATAATCGCAGATTTGAAGTTTCTTTACAAGCTACAGTTATTCAATTGGTGTGTTACTGGAACAATAGACATGTGAATAAATGAAGCAAAATAGAAAATACAAAACTTCAGCAGGTACACAGTGTTCTAATCTTCAAATGAAGAATATATGCACATATATTTATTATTATTACCTGTTCCTCTTGATGTTTACCCTTAACAAGTATGTATTAATTGGGCCGAGGAATTAGCTCAAGGCTGGGGATTTAGCTCAGTGGTGTAAGTGCCTGCCTGGCAGGTGTGAGGTTGTGAGTTCGAACCCCAGTACCCCCCCCAAAAAAATGTATGTATTAACCTTTTATATCTCTTTGGATCAGTCTTCACTTTAAGTTCATATTGTGGGCAAATAACTTCCACTACGTTTTTCTGAGTTCCTGTCTCAGGGAGTATTGTTTCCATCTTTTGACTTTTAGTCTCTTTCATTTGAAGCTAAGTATTTTTCCTTGAATGCAGCATATTTTTGACCCTGCTTCTTGATCCATTCAGCCAGTCTGTTTCTGTTAATTGGTGAGTCGAGACCATTCACACTGATGCTTGTGACAGGTATGTATTGGCTCATTTTCTTTCATATTATTTTCCTATCTTTCCCCTCTGTTTAATTGCTTGCCCAGCTTGGTTACTTTTTTCCACTGGTGTTCTGTCAAGTGAGATATTTGATTAAAGAGAGAAAGCTAAGTAGAAGAAAACAAAAATAAAGTTAAGGAATCGAAGTTGTCAAACAGAGTAAAATAAAAAAGAGGAAAGAGGAAAAACAAGAAAACAAGAAAAACCACACATAAGTAAACAAGACAAAACAGAAGAAAATCCCAATGGGACACAAAAGAGAAAACCAATCAAATGGAGAAAAATAAAAATAGTTACAGTACTTTAATATCTTCATTTTGGTAATAGGTTTAAATCAGATCACAGAAATATGCTATATATTCCAGTAGGGACTGCCATGGGATTTGTGCTGGGTATGGGGCTAACTTGGCCTGTGGCTGTTGGGCTGGGACTGGTCTTCTGCTGCTGAAATTCTCCACACTCTGACAAAAAAAAAAAATGGTGGCCCCACTTGTCTATTTCTGTTCTGCAAGTCTGTGTGACAAAGCGTAACACAGGTTCCTAATTTAGCAACTGCTGGCTCATATTCACTGCTGCTTCAGACTTTTCCACACCACTGGCCCTGCCTGTCCATCACATGTGCCCCAACCAGGACCTTGCCAGATCACTGGGGTCCCCACCAGGGTTGGGTGGCATGTGCACTCCCACTGGGGCTTTCTTGGGTCACTGTGGTTCATTCCTGAGCAGGGCTGATCCTTGCCATACACCCCAGGGCCTTTCTGGATGATTGTGACTTTTTCTGGTTGGATCCATTTCTGATTTTGGAATATTTGCTTTCATGAGTGACTTTGGGATTATTAGTTTCCTATTTCTTTAAAAGTTTGAAGAATATTGATGTTAGGTCTTTTCTAAAGTTCCAATGGAAATGTGTAGTGAATCTGCCAGAAGCTCAGATTTTCTAAGTAGGTAGTTTAAAAATTTTCCCCTATAATTAGCTGGTATTAGATTATGAAGTATTTGTACATTTTTTTCTAAGTTGTGTTGGTGTTACATGCATCTAGAATTATAATCCTAACTGTAGTGGCTCAAAAGAATTAAAGACCAAAAAAATACCATCGTGATACTATTAAAGATATCTGGATTTGTGAACAGGGGAATGGAAGGAAAAAAATGTGAAACCTTGACATACATGCTATGAGATATAAGAGAAATGCAGGAAAGCATTATGGTGACAGACAGATGTCTAGTTTGGAAATGTAACAGGAAAACGATGAGAATTAAATAATTAAAAATGGAGAAAACAGAAATTATGTGCAGAATAAAATAAAAATATTAATCAAGCAAAAATTGAAAGGAAGAAATGACTAAAATAAAGACAAAATGTAAAAAAGAAAACTGGGGCCTTCAATCCCAGCACTCGGGAGGTTGAGGTAGGTGGAGCATTGTGAGTTCGAGACCTGCTTGGGCTAAAACATGAACAAGGCTGGCCTGAACTACATAGTGTGACCCTGCCTCAAAAAAATAGGGCCGGAAGTTTGGCTGTGGCTTAAGCGCCTGCCTGGCAGGCGCAAGGTTGTGAGTTCAATTGCCGGTACCGCAAAAAGAAAAAAAAAAAAAGAAAGAAAACTGCAGATGGAGCTCAGTGACACAGTGTTTGTATGGAAACTTTGATGCCCTGGGTTTCACTGCCAGCACCACAAACAATCAAACAACAAATAATCAAAAAGGAATAAAAAATGGAGATAGAAAAAAGTCCATCTTTTTTCCCTCTAATCCATTTTATTTCAAAGAAAGAAAAACAAAAAAATTTTTAAACATGACAATCAACAACAATGGTACATATATTGTGCATTGTCATACCCAAATTATTCACCCAGGGAACAAGACATTTGCATTCAATTATATTACCCCACAATTACTAAAACAACCAAAGAAAACAAAAAGAACTACAAGACTTCTAAGCTTCCTAGTATGTAAGTAACATATAAACTCACGTGTAGATACATCACTGTACAAAATGATGACCTGATTTCAGTAAAGACAATACCAATCTCATACATTATTCCTTACAATAACATATACATTTATGTTAGTACAATATATATTCTCAAAATGCAACTTACAATATCTACTCCAGAGATCTACTTCAACAAGTTTACCATGTTTACAATTTAGAATACCTTCTGTTTGTATGTTTCATAGACAATAACAGATATCCATTTATACATGATTTCCTTGTACACATTTACACTACATGAGAAATGTTCAGAGGATTTTCAAACTGAGTTATAACTGAGAACACTGCATTTGTAGGCATTTAAACCAATATGCAGCATTCTCTGTATGACAAGTAAAGTTCTGTGTATTCATTTTTTAATGGTTTCCAATAGAACAGTATTCATTTGAAATATGAAAGAAAGCAAGATGACTAGATATTCCCAAAAACATACACTGATACGTATTTCTCCACTATGAATTGCCATGTATGAATGAAAGGTCATGTGTAAATAAGGACAACTCAAATCCTTTACATGTACTCTCCCTTTGTGTGCATGCATGTTTTTTGATGTTACAGGAATCACAAAATGCTTTCAAAAATTATTCACATATGGTTTTTGCCTTTCGTATGAACTTCTTCATCTACTTCAAAGTGGAAAAACTGAAGGGTTTGCCACATTATATGCATATGGCTTTTTTTTTTTTTTTTTTTTTTTTTTTTTTTTTTTTTTTTTTTTTTTTTTTTTTTTTTTTTTTTTTTTTTTTTTTTTTTTTTTTTTGTGGCACCGGGGATGCATATGGCTTTGAACACGAGAATTCTTTCATATATTTGAGTGTATTGAGAAACATACAATCTTTCCCATGTTATTCACAGATGTTAAGATTTTCATCTTTACTCCTTCATTTATGTAGTGATATCACTATACATTGAAACATTTTTTCAAATTCTTACAACTTCTCTCCAATGTTTTTTAATGTTTCTGTAAGTTACCTAATATACTCACAAGATTTCCCTTACATTTTTAAGTCTGTGGTAATTACTAGATTGCTGAAGGTTGTTTTCTCCATTGTTTCTTTCACAAGCTTCACAATATCTATGTGTAGCTTGTGCATTTCCAAACAATTTAAACACATAACAGTTGTACCTTAGGAGGTTTGGAAATGACTGTATTCTCTGAGAGCTTTCCTACATTGCTTACATAGCTTCTCCTCAGAGTAAGGTCTTTCATGTTTTTGACCACCTTTCTGTTGAAAAGGTTCCCATATTGCTTACACACACAGGGTTTCTAAGCAATGTGAGTACTTTTATGTCTTTTACAATGACTGTGTCTGGTCAATGCTTCCCCACATTGTTTACAATCAAAGGGGTTCTCTCCAGTGTGAGTTTTTTCAGGACTTTAACAATGAATATGTGTGCTGAAAGCTTTCCCACACTGGTAACATACATAAAGAGTTTCTCCACAGAGTTTTTTCATGTGTTTGACAAGGAATATGTGTGGTGTAGGATTTTCCACATAGATTACATACATAGGGATTCTACTCGGTGTGTATTCTTTCATGTATTTCACAGTGACTGTTTCTGGTGAAAGCTTTCCCACATTGCTTACATACATAGGGCTTCTCTCCAGTATGAATTCTTTTATGTATTTTACATTCCCTGTGGGATTTAAATGCTTTCCCATATTGCTCACATATACATGGTTTCTAACCAGTGTGAGTTCTTTTATGTTTTATACATTCACTTTGGGATTTAAATGCTTTCTGACATTGATTACATACATAGGGTTTCTCTCCAGAGTGAGTTCTTGCATGTATTTTGCACTGACTGTGTGAAACAAAGGCTTTGTCACATTGATTACATACATAGGGTTTCTCTCCAGTGTGAGTTCTTTGATGTATTTTACATTCACCTTGGGATTTAAATGCTTTCCCACATTGACTACATACATAGGGTTTCTCCCCAGAGTGAATTCTTGCATGTATTTTGCACTGACTATGTGAAGCAAAGGCTTTGTCACATTGGTTACATACATAGGGTTTCTCTCCAGTGTGAGTTCTTTGATGTAGTTTACATTTACTTTGGGATATAAATGTTTTCCCACATTGATTACATACATAAGGTTTCTCTCCAGTGTGAGTTCTTTGATGTTTTTTACAATCATTTGGGGATATAAATGCTTTACCACATTGGTCACATGCATATGGTTTCTCACCGGTGTGAATTCTTTCATGTCTTTTATGATCACTGTATGTCCTGAAGGCTTTCTCACATTGGTTACATACATATGGCTTCTCCCCAGTGTGAATTCTTTCATGACTTTTACAATCAGTGCGTACGCTAAAAGCTTTTCCACAATGTGTACATGCATATGGTTTCTCCCCAGTGTGAATCCTTTCATGACTTTTACAAACACTGTATCTCCTGAAAGCTTTCCCACATTGATTACATACATATGGTTTTGCCCCAGTGTGACTTCTTTCATGACTATTACACTCACTCTGTCTTCTAAAAGCTTTTCCACAATGTCTGCATACATATGGTTTCTCCCCGGTGTGAGTTCTTTCATGACAATTACAATGAAACTGTGTGCTAAAAGCTTTCCCACAGTGGGTACATACATATGGTTTCTCCCCAGAGTGAGTTTTTTCATGTCTTTTGCAAACACTGCGTGTGGTGAAGGCTTTCTTACATTGCTTACATACATACAGTTTTTTCACACTGTGAATTGTTTTGCAATTCCCAAATGAAATGTTATTATTGAATACTGCCACACACTGTTTACTCACATAGTGATTTTCTACAGTGTCAGCTATTTTATGTATCTGAATATCATGGTGAGAATTAAAATCTTTTTCACAATGTATATATAAATATTTATTCACTTCACTATGATTTCTTTCCCCTATTTGAACATCTCTGGGTGTAGTGAAGGCGCTCACATCTTTCTCAAAGAGAAAGGATTTCTCAGCAGTGCTGCTTCTTTCAGGAGAATCAGGGTAGCATTTTAAGTTTTGGTTACATGCATAGGGTTTCTCTCCAGGGATTTTGTTTGCATGCTTGTGAAAGCAGTGGAGGTCAGTGCAGGTTTTCCCATCTTCAGTTCCCTGATACCCATGTGATCTGAGCCTCGTGTTGGCTATGAAGGGAACTTGGGGCAATATTTTACCAATGCAGGGCATTCTGGAAGCATACCGTTCACTTGGTTTTGTTCCAATTGATTCCATGTGCATATTAACGTCTGAAGTACAAACTCTTACTTCTTCATGCAAATGCCATAATTTATATTGAAAGCATTTCTTTACTTCTTCCCTTCTGTGAAACAAAAATAGCAAAATATGATCAATCACATTTAAGTTACTTTATTAATGATTTTCTATGAGGAGATCAGGTTTGTTGCCTTCTACAAAAATCTGATCATGAATCTACCATATTCTCTGAATCATGGCTTGAAAAGAGCATTTACCAAAAGCATAATGTACATTTTTTATTAATAATTCACATGACTCCAATACACACTTTCCTTTTGAGTAATTCATATATCTATGCATACTGTACGTGTTTTACTTTTGATACCCTTTCCTCCAGAACTCAACACCTTCAGCCTTCCACTGAATCTGTTGACATTGTGTAATCCAACTACTACTCACTTTTCTACCATTCCATCATTTATTTTAACCCCTAACTCATATGTCTGGTTTTCATAAAAATTATAACTTATAGTGATATTTGCGTCTCACATATTGAGCATAACATTACGATTACAGAATCTACCCACCTTTTGTTAAGTGACATCATATCATTCTTCTCTATGGCTGAGTACTCTTCCAGTAGTTAGACATACCACATTTCATTCAGTGTTGGAGATGGTTTCCAGAGTTCTGCCATGGAGCTATACCCCAGTCTCATTTTTTTATTTTAAAACTCTCTTATCAAACATTGTTACCGAGGCTAAGCATCAGTGTATGTCCTTCCTATCACAGGTTCACGGCATTAAGATTCAGCACAAGTTAATATCATGTGGAGTTCACTCAATTGCTTTAAGGTATTCATCTGTGAATAAGTATGGAGGATGTTTCCTGAGCTTAGGTATTGTACATTCTGCAGCTACAAAGATGGGTATGTATATATTATCATCATACAATTACTTTAGCCTTGAGGGGAAGATACCCAGGAAGTATACTTAGATAAAACAGAGCTTCTATTTTTTGTAGACATCATCTTGAAATACAGTCCAAACTAGCATTGACTGTATGTAGCAGACTGACCACTACCTCATGGCAATCTTCGTTCACTGATGTCCTGAGTGTTGGGAAAGTAGGTATACAACACTATTCCAGGCAAAATGGAAGTTCTCTTTTCACCCTTTTCAAAAATGTCTATACACATTCCTATTCATGTTATGCTTTACGAATTGCCCACCAACAGTACAGGATGGTGTATCCTAGTATTTTGAAACATGAGTGGACTGAATGATGTGGATGATTTCCTAAAAAGAGCTATTTATCAAAATCATGGCATTCATTTGCTTTTTCAATATTACCATGTGTTTAACACTTAGGGGAATATTCAATGTGTTTACTACTATTAAATACAGATAGCACTGCTTACATAATCTGTTTCACATGAAAGTGGTCTTTTCAACACACTCACATATATACATGATTACATATCCTGAACTTGATTTTTGGTCCAAACACAATGTATGTTTTCTATAAGACTATGTTCACTATTTCAGTAAAATTTCATACAATATTTTTCATAATTTCAGCATGGAAAATAATTTCATTCTCATACATTAGATTCTGTCATTGGAAATACTCTGTCAGTACTCCCCAAGTTTCAAATACTGGACTATTTCAAGTATTGAATCCTCACAGTACAGATACTCAACATGTATGCACCTATGGAGAAATTTCTTGAGATTGAAAAAATTTGATGCTTGTTTTACTATTTCTGATCACGCCCTGACTCTTCAGGAACATTCATATTTTTAGAGTCAAAATTACCTTATACTTCTCCTGTATTCTTCATATTCACGTTCAATTTGCTGTTCATCCCAATTTTTTCCTAAAATGTACAAACAGAAATATCATGATGAACAACTACATAACAGAAAAATTAACAGATGCCAGTTCAATTCATAGTATAATGTAAGCATAACTGGAAAATGCATTAAGATCTCTCCATATTGCAGTGAAGGAAACTGCACTGATATGCAACATCCTATTGTGTCAGATAAAACCATAGATAAAAAGAAACTTTTCTTACCTATAAAAGCCCAGTTCCTAAAGTTTTCCCACATCACATCTCTGTAAAGCTTCTTTTGGGAGGGATCCAGCAAAGCCCACTCCTCCATGGTGAAGCTCACAGCCACATCTTCAAAGTTCACTGTCTCCTAAATCATCAAAGGAGGAAGACTGAGACTCATGACACCTTGAACTCCTAAAAATCGGGAAGTGAGGACATGACAGCTCAGCCCACTTGGGGTACCACATGTATCTCCAGCCCAGGTGGGAACAACAGCAAAGCAGAAAGGTCCCAGCACGGGCATCACTGCTTGCCTAGCTGTTGGGAGAACCTGAAGCTGGAATTTGACCACACATGCCGGGTTCAAGAAGCTGAAGCTGCAATTTGACGTGACAAGCCGGGTTCAAGAACACAGACTGCACAGGGCGAGCCGCAAAAACAAGTGACTCCAGGAACAATATCATCAAGGCCTTAGGCTGTCATACATGCAGATTACTGGCAATGGAGTGTCATGTGACATGAAGTTGGTAAATGCATACAATAAACTCACTGCTTTGGGCGAGTTAGCTCCTTTCTTCCCATTAGGAGAGAGCTCCACCTGATCTCAGTTTTCATCTTTTATATATTTTCCCATTCTCTCAACATCCTCCTCCTGGGAACATCAAGAGCCATGCTGATTCGGGCAGCCAGTCCTAGTGGGAATCCCAATGACACAAGGCTCCAACAGAGGCATAGATGATGGTCAGGTTACACAAAAAATTTGTAGCAGAAGTGAGAATATGAGCCAGAACGTGGTAATTTAGGTAAAAGAGTGTTAAATGCTTCGGCAGACAGACCCATGGAAGTGGGCAGGAGAGGCTGCCATTTTTTATCTAAGGCCTCAGGGAGAACTTCAATGCAGAATACCAGTCTGAGCCCCACATTTAGAGGCCAAGATCAACAGCCATATTCTGCATAAATTTCACAGCAAACTTGGCTGGAGTACAAAACATTTTTGAAATCCACCTTTGACCTACACAGAAATGAGTACAGCCAAGGAATTTTACTACTTTAATACTTCTTTGTTTGATTGGTTTGCCTTCTCCCATTCAGTTGTTGGTTGCTATGTTTTGTTTTGTGTTGTTTCTGTTTAACTTTTTATTTATTTATTTATCTTTTTATCTGGTACCCAGGATCAAACTGACAACCTTGATCTTGCCAGGCAGTTGCTTTCTCTGCTGAGCGAAATCCCCCGCTTGTGTTTTATTTTTGGTGGGTATTTTTAAAAATGTTTTTCCATTTTTTTTTAGTCTTTTTTTTCTTTATTTTCATGACTTAGACTTGTTACCTTTGTTTTTGGTATCTTTTACTCATCTTCTTTTTCTCTTTCCTGACTATACTGCTTGATTTTGTAATACTTTCATGTGTATAAACACTGTTTCCTCTGTCAAGTTCATTTCAATACACCTTTGCTTTCTTTTCAAGGCTGTTCCTCTTATGTCTTCTGGATTCCCCAAATTTGGATGTTTTTCCCTTCAGCCTTGCTCCTATTGGGTTTGACCTCATTCATCTCTCTCTCTTGCCCCCTGTCCCTCTTAGTCCTGCTGGGCAAGAGGGTAAAATCCCTCCATTAAGAGGAAAGTCATTGCATCCAATTTCCCACTATGTGTCAGAGCATGTTATATAACTGTAGAAATTGCTCCTGCAGTTAAATGTACCATGTTAGTAGGTACTATATTATATCAGCAGTCATGCTTTGTTTGAGACTATTGTAGGTGATAACTCTACTACTTTAGCCAGTGTGCTATACCTGTTATAATCCATTTTACTCTGTCGTAAGACAACACTGTGAGTGTATGGGATAATAACCATCACCATAGTTCACTACCAAAGGATTGGTTGCTCAGTCAAATGCACAGCAACTTGTCATCCTTAATACAGTGGGAAGGTAGGTTCTCAAGATAAATACAAAGACCAACAAACACCTGCATAAAGAAGATAACCCTGAGGAACAGACATTTCCTGGGAACACCTTGATACTTGGGACAAAGCGAAAAAATGTACAAGTAGCAACACACAAAAAAGTAAAATAAGATTTAGAAAATGAAAAGATGCAGAAGGAAAATGCAATCGAACATGCCCAGCCCAACCAGGACAAGTTTGGAGCACAATCAGATAGAGGAAATCAGGAGCCAACCACTGGAAATTTCTGAAATGAGAACATACCCAAGAACACAATAGATGAGCCTAAAGAAAAAATAATCTCTAAATTACAAAAGGAAATGTCAATCAAAATGAAAGACACTGAGTCAGATACAGATTGAAAAAATAGATCAGCTCAGAAAAATGCTAGAAACCATACAGGCCCAACATTGCAAAAAAATGGAATCTATAAGACAGACTGAAATATAAATACCGGAGGAAAAAAACTGAATGGAAAGTATTTGCCACAGACGAACTGAAGGACAGAAGAGATTATCAGATCTAGAAGATAGTACTGGGTTAACAATACTAAGAAAGGTATCTTAAAAATAACAACAGACCATCAAAAATCAATCCAGCAGCCACAAGGTGAAGCCAATTAGAACAACACAAGATGAACTGTGGTCAGTCAGAAGGCCAGAGACAGCACAAATGCCATAAAAAACCTCTTCACAGAAAAAATGGCAGAAAATTTCAAGCATGGAGAAAGAACTTGATACAGGAATAAATGAAACATACTAACTTCAAATGGCCATGATGAAAATAAATGCTACACAAATGCATATAATAATCAAGATTCCAGAATTTCAGCAGGAGAACAGAACAGTAAAATTGGTTAGAGAAAAGAAACAAAATGCCAGTAAGAAAAGCTTATCAAGTCGGGCGTGGTGGCGCACCCCTTAAATCCAGCACTTGGGAGGCTGAGGTAGGAGGAGCGTTGTGAGTTCGAGGCCGGCTTGGGCTACAACGCGAGCGCAAGGCCGGCCTGAGCTACATAGTGCAACCCTGCCTCAAAAAACCAGGGCCGGGAGTTTGGCTCAGTGCCTTAAGCGCCTGCCCTGGCAGGCACGAGGTTGTGAGTTCAATCCCTGGTGCCGCAAAAAAAAAAAAAAAAAAAAAAGTAAAAAAGAAAAGCTTATCAGAAGCACAGCAGACTTAACACAAATCCTCAAATGGAGTACTGGCAGTGAGGTATTATCAGCCCTAAAGGAAAACAACTTTCCATGGAGATAGATGTACCTGGCAAAACTATCTTTCAAGATTAATGGAGAAATAAGATAGTGACTTGACAAGGAAATGTGCTATATGATTGGAAATCAAGAGGGCAAGAAAGTTACTACATACTGGTTAAGGGAGAACTATAAGCACAAGTGCTAAAAAAACAAGAATGCATATGTGCCAAATATCTGTGCAGACAAATGCATAAAACAAATATGAACAGATACAAAAAAATCAAATAAGCACTAACACATCCATAATGATGAAACTCAATACCCCACTCTGATAGATAGATCAACTGGACAAAAAAAAAATCAACAATCTGTATGCCAGGCATGGTGGCGCACTCCTGCAATCCCACCACAGGAGACTGAGGCAGGAGGAGCGCTGCAAATTCAAGACAAGCCTGGGCTACAAAGTGAGTCCAAGGCCAGCCTGAACTTCACAGGAAGACACTGTCTCAAAAAACAAACAAAAAACATAACAACTACATAACAGAAATAACCAAAACCTGTGAACAAATGCACTTAATAGATGTCTACACAGTATTCCACCTATAGCAGAAGAATATACATTCTTTTCAGCTGCATATAGGATCTTCTCCAAAACAGACCACATATTAGTCCAAAAAACATGCTTAAGTAAAAGCAGAGGGACCGAAACCATCCCATGCACGTTTCCTGAACATAGTGCAGTGAAGTTGGGAACCATCAGTAAAAGAAACTGCAAAACCTTCAAGACCACATGGAAATTAAACAACACTCTGCAGAACAAATCAGTGAGTCACAGAGGCTATTAAAGAAGGTATTGAGCAGTATCTTAATTAAATGATAATGTTGATAAAACATACCAGAAGTCATGAGACACAAAGAAAGCAGTGTAAAAGGAAAATTTATAGCAATGAATTGTCAAATTAAAAAAAAAACCAACCTAACATTCGACCTCATATCAAACATCATACGACAGAGGAAATTATAAAATGAGAGAAAGTAATGCAATGTGGACTAAGAAAAATACAAAGAATCAATGAATCAAAGATTGGTTCTTTGAAAGATTAAATAAAATTGATAATCCCTTACCCAACAGCATCAAAAGAGAAAAGAAAAGACTTCAAGGAATTAGAAATGAAAAGGGGAAAATCACAAGGGATCCTACAGAAATCCTGATCATCAATACTAATTAGAAAATCTGTAGTGTAACAAGGTGGAAAACACAGAAGAAATGGTCAGTATCCTAGGCACACATGAATTGCCAAAACTGATTTTAAAAAGAGATAAAAATTCTAAATAACCTGAAACCAGTCAATGAAATTGAAAATGTAATTAAACACTTACCAACAAAGAAAAACACAGGTCGTGACAGATTCACAGGTAAATTCAACAAGAAATTTAGAGAAAAACTAATGCCACTGATGCTGACATTCTTAAATTGAAAGGGAAGTAGTACTTCCAACTATTACCCTGGTATGAACACCACAGAAGGACCCAACCAAATAAGGAAACTACAGGTCAATCTCCCTCATCAACATCGAAGCAAAACTCCTCAGTAAGACACTGGCAAACAGACATCATGATGAACACAGGGATCATCCCAGGGATGCAGGGATGGTTCAACATACACAAATCAATAAATGTCATACAGGATATTTACACAGCCAAACACAAAAATCACATGAGAATCTTAATAGATTCAGAAAAATATCTGGTAAAACCCAATACTCATTTATGATAAAATCCTACAGAAAACTGAAACAGGTTTTCTTCATCATAATCCGATAAAAGATATTTACAAAAAATAAAGAGGTAACATCATAATATATGGTCACAAACTGAAAGCTTGTACTCCAAAATCAGGAACAACACAAGGATGTCCAGTACCATTACTCCTCTTTAACACAGCTCTGGAGACATTAACCAGAGGAATTAGACAAGAGACAGAAATAAACAGTATTAGGACGGGAAAGCAAGAAGTTAAAATACCAGTATTTGTGTATGAAATGATACTCTACGTAGAAGAAACCATACATTCCACCACAATATTTGTGGATTTAATAACGAAATTCAGTAGTGGAGATGGATAAAGAGTCAACAGTGAAAAATCAATAGCTTTCCTGTACACAAACAACATATTTACTCTAGAGAAAATAGGAAATCACACACTTCACAATGGCATCGCCAGAAAATAAAATGCTTGGGAATAAGTCTAACAAAGGCAGTAAAAATCTATACATTCAAAATTTTAATACCCTGAAAAAGAAAATTGAAGAGGATATTCCTGGATCATGGATGGGAGGAACCCACATCCTGAAAATGCCCACAGTCCCCAAAGTGTTATACAGATTTAATGCAATCCTGATTAAATACCGTTAGCATACCTCAAAGAACTAGAGAAAACGTTTGAAAATTTCATTTGGAAACAGAGGTGATCGACAATAGCAAAAGCAATTCTGGGCAACCAAGGTAAAGCAGGGGGCATCAATACCTTACTTGAAATTCTACTACAAAGCTACTGCAAAAAATTCAGCATAGTACTGCAAAAAAGAATAGACCCTAGGATCATCACAACAGACAGAAGATACAGACACAGCTCCAAACACAGTCAGCGACCTTATTCTTGATGAAGGGGCTAAACATGTTCACTAGAAGAAAGGCAGCCTCTGTAATAAATGGTGCTGGAAAAACTGGCTGCCTACTTGCTGAAGACTAAAACTGGATGTCTATCGTCATACTCTAAATTGAAGTCAAATGGATCAAAGATCTAAATATTAAAACAGAAACACCAAATCTGTTGGAAGAGAAATTAGTTACATATCTTGAAGACACAAATGTTAAGTACAGACTTCATGAAGGAAATCCAGATTACATAGGAAATACTACAAAGAATCAACAACTGGGTTGTCATTTTATGAAAAGTTTTAACACAACAAGAGAAAGCACCAAAAGAATGAAAAGACAACTTAGTCAGTTATGGCAAACAACTTTAGCCAATTGTTCCTCAGACAAAGGACTTATATCTAGAACACAGAAACAACCAAAAAAAAAAAAATCAGACCCCACAAAATTCAATTACTCAATGAGACAATCAGCATCTGAAATGAATATGTACTTTTCAGATGAAGAAATACAAACGGCAAGCAAATATATGACAAAATGTTCAACATCATTCATCCTTCAAGAGATACAAATGAAAACAAAATTGGGATTCCATCATACTCCAGAAAGAATGGATATCATCATGAAATCAACCAATAACAATAGCTGGAGGGAATGTGGGAAAAATAAACTCTTCTACATTACTGGTGGGAGTGCAGACTGGTCTACCCACTGTGGAAATCAGTATGGGGATTCCTCAAAAAGTAGTATTAAAGGTCCCATTCTACCTAAGTATTCCCCTTGGGGGTATCTTACAAGAAGAATTAAAAACATCATGGCACAGTAGCAGGAGTGTAACCATGTTCATAGCAGTACAATTTATAATAGCTACAACTTGAATACAACCCACATGCCCATCAACAGTGAAATAGATAAAAAAAGTTGTGGTCTTTTTATGCAATGAAATACTACTCTGCCTTAAAAAAGGATACTCTAATTAAATTAACAACTTTTCAGTTGTTTAAAACTGTTTTTTTTCCAGAAAAACTTTTAAAATTATGATTTAAAAAAACACGATTATGCAATTTTCTCATCTCAAGTACGTGATGTGTTCTTTGTATATGTACAGTGTTCCTGTGTATAAGTGAGAAATTTTGGGGCACAAATAAGTATTAGCCAAAGTTCTAAATAACTGATAACCTATGTGTGGAGTGAAATAATCATATAATAATGTGAAAGCTATGTTTTTATGAATTGATCATACATCTTGACAGAGTAAATCTTCAGTGAAACATTTCCAATTAGAGAATTTGTTCCAAAAACTTTTTTTTTTTTTGGTGGCACTGGGGGGATTGAACTCACAACCTCATGCCTGCCAGACAGGCGCTTAAGCTACTGAGCCAAAGCCCCGGCCCTAGGTTTTTTGAGGCAGGGTCGCACTATGTATCTCAGGCTGGCCTTGTGCTCTCTTGTAGTCCAAGCCAGCCTGGAACTCACAACGCTCCACCTACTCAACTTTCATGTATTGAGGATAACTTTTAAATTTTTTGATTCTCCAGAAAACATTGTTTTAGGTCAATAACTACTGTTTGCCAGATGCTATGGTTTTGTGGACAATATAGTGGGAAAAGTTAAAATTTTAATTAGATAGCCATGTACATAAAATATGAGTTATTTATAATTAAATGTTAAAGACATTTGTGAAGTACAAATTCATGTATTCTTTGCTTCTGAAAATTCATAAATGATGCAACTGTTTCTACTAAATACACTTCACAGAATTTATTATTTATACTAATGAATGCATTTTTGTGTAACACTGATATAAAATCAAAAGGCATCCAATCTCTAATAAGTCTAAGTAAATTCTAGTAAAACTGTACCCATCAAGAATTTGACTCTTTTGTCAAATTATAGCTCAAGGTAAAAATAAGCTTTAAAGAATAAGTTTTCAAGTGACTGATAGTTATAGCTGGTCATTATTTTATTAAGCATAACTATTAAGTTTATTAAGCACAACTCATGTAATACCTTAAATATGGTTTTAAAACACTTGCTCTAAATGGTTAATAGCTGCAACTTATCTGCTCAATATTGGGTTTGTTTATCTGGCTTAACATAAGTAGTTTTAAGAGGTGCTAAAATGCTACCTCTTTGTCCAGTGCATAAAATTCTCTGATTTTACTCTCTACTCTGATTAAATTAAGAACTTATAATGAGTTGTTCAAAATTCACTGTTTTTTTTTTTCCAGAAAAACTTTTAAAAACTATGATTTAAAAACTACAATTATGAAGCTTTCTCATCTCAAGTATGTGATACATTCTTTTGTGTAAGTACAGTGTTCACATCTATACATGAGAAAGTTTGGGGCACAAATATGTGTCAATAAAAGGTTTTAAATAACTGATAACCTATGTGTGGGGTGACATAACTATATAATAACATGAAAGTTATGTTTTTCTTATGAATTCATCATACATCTTGACAGTGAAAATCTTGAGTAAAACATTTCTAATTACAAAATTTGTTCTATAAACTTTTTAAAAATTTAAAACAGGGAGAATGGTACTATCATTCTTTAAAACTGCCACCTTTGACTATTGATCTGTTCTTCTTTTTACGGCACCGGGTGTTGAACTCACAACCTCGCGCCTGTCAGACAGGCACTTAAGTCACTGAGCCAAACTCCCAGCCCTGGTTTTTTTGAGGCAGGGTCGCACTGTGTAGCTCAGGCCGGTCTTGTGCTCGCGTTGTAGCCCAAGCTGGCCTCGAACTCACAACACTCCTCCTACCTCAGCCTCCCGAGTGCTGGGATTAAAGGCGTGCACCACCACGCCCGGCTTATTGATCTGTTCTTATTTAAATGTGCAAAAGAACTTTTCAAAAGTTTTAAATTTTCCAAATACTTCTAGTGTTTTGCAGTCTTGTTATAATTAAAGTTTTAAAAAAACTATTTAAGTCTCAGCTGCATGTGGTGGAACACACCAGTAACTCCAGGACTGGCGAGGATGACTGCCGTAAGTTTGAGCACAACCTGGACGACACACTAAGTTCAAGGCTGTCCTGAACTACACAGTGAAGCCCTGTATCAAAAAAACCAAAATAAAAATAATGTCTTAGGAAATTCATGTGTATTTAGATATCTGCTTTTATTTATCTTTCATACTTCTGGTTGTGCAAAATACTATTATGTAATTTTCTTTACTGTTGAAATGCTATTGTTCCTATGGAAGGAAATCAAAGGAAAAAGATTATACATATATATACGTATATATATGTGTATATACGTATATATATGTTTATACACAGATACATAATTATACTACTAATCTCTGTGAGCTCCTAAAAAGTAGTTTTTGCTTTCACAGTTCGATCATTTTTTATGCCTATATTTTGTAATCTGATTAACAGCTTTGAAGATAACGTTGCACAATATATTAACCATTTTTAATCTTCTATAATTTTGCTTTGAAATTCAGCATTATCGCTTCATTTTAAAATAAAAAATGTAAAAAACCAAATATAATACAATCAACCATGATTCATGTTACTATTCTGTACAAGTAAATTGCTTTGCTAATTACTGCAGGGTGTATTACTTATAGTTGTATGGGTACGAAAAGGCACACTGAGATAAGAGATTCTTGCTCAAAAATATATGTTCTTAGTAAAATACATTAATTTTTGTACACTGTTCAAAATTATTTACAGTTCTGTATACATACTTAAACATCTTAAAAATGTTACTAAACGATAATTCTTGGTCTTAGTATTAGTAAAGTGTGTGCTTTTTCCTAGATGGTGATTCACATCAGTTTACAAGAGGTGACCTGAAAGCATTTGCTTGACATTCCTATGTATCAAAAATTGAAGTATAATTCAACTGAATGCTTATCCTTTTTTATTACTTCAGTACTAGAGATTAAATTCAAGGCCTTATGCATACTATACAAGTTTCTTTAGATTAGAGACACAGTTCCAAAATTTTTACATTATGTTGTACTGGATCTTGCTCCACTTTCCAGACTGGCCTTGGTATAGCCATCCTCATGCCTCAGTGTCCCAAATGACTGAGATGCAAGTTTGGCACCACAGTTCGTCAATGAAATTTCATTTAACAACACACTGTAATGCTGGTTCAGAGGGGTGTTTCAAAACGAACAAAACAAATGAAAAGGAAAATCACTGGTGATAGAGCACCTGAATCTTAACCAGGCAGGGTGGCACATGTCTGTCATCTCAGCACTCCAGGAGACTGAGTCAAGATCAAAAGTTCGAACTTCTTGCAGCCAGACTTAGGGTCAGGGCAGCGCCACACTCCGGGGTACACTCTGCCTAGCTCCCTGGGACCGGCCCAGGACCCCAGACCTGCTCATCAGGGACTGACCAGCATAGCTGCTGGGCCTGGGAGAGCTTGGGTTCCCCCCACCAGAGCTCAGAGTGCGCGAGCCCCATACTTCAGTGGAGCGGCCTCCACTGCATCCTAGAGCTCGCAGTGGGCCCCGCCCAGCGAGAAGCAAGGCCCCGGCACTGTAGGCCTGGGACTTACCCAGGTTTGCCTGGTACAGCGGAACCCCTGGACTCCTTGCAGTCAGACTTTACGGTCAGGGCGGTGCGACACTCCGAGGTACACTCTGCCTAGCTCCCTGGGACCAGGAGGCCTCGGCCCCCACCCAGTAAGGCGGAGGCTCCACCCACACGCCCCGGGCGACCGCCCACACTTGCTTCGCACAAGATCCAGCTCTACCGGGTCCGGCAGCTCAGCACAACCCACCAGAGGAATGTCCAGTCAGCCTCATAGGACACAGAGCCACATAGGCTCTAGAAGAAAATGACGAAACGAAAGACCAAGAGGCAGTCTCAGTCCCCCAGCCCACTGAGAACAAACCCAAGAGACACTGAAATGGAAGACAGTGGGAGTCACACAACTGAACTTTCTGAAATGATAGAAACTGCAGCAAAGAAACAGCTCAATGAAGCTATAGAGAAATTCAAATCAGAAATATTCTCTCAGCTAAAAAATGAAATGAGAATCATTATTAAAGAAATGTGTGTATCTAAAGAAGAACAAGATAAAAAAAAGAATTTAAGAAAACAATCAAAACTTTGAATGAACAATATAAGATACAAACAGAATGCATGAAACAGATGCAAAGGGAAATGCAGCAAATGAAAAATTCCATGGAAAGTTTGAAAAACCGCTTGAAAGAAGCTGAAGATAGAATCTCAGATCTTGAAGACAGCATGGGAGATCATGGCCACTAAAGAAAAGATCTCTTAGCAATATCGCAACCATTTTCAAGTTTCTATCATCCGGATTTGTAAACCTGCAATGTTACTGTTGTGTATTTACTCGAGTCATTTGTTTGTCTCTTTTGCTTGTTGTCTTTGTTTTATATGACCTTTTCTCTGTTTTTTCTTCGCTTACATAAAAAAAAATCTCTTAAAAATAGTAAGGAACCAAAAAACAACAATTCAACAGCTACAAGTCAATGCCAAGAGAAATAACATAAGATTAATAGGCATAAATGAAAAAGCAGGGGTCAATACTAATGACTTCCAAAGACTATTCACAGAAATAATAGCAGAAAACTTTCCAAACATGGAAAGAGAATCTGAAATACAGGTAACTGAGGCATACAGAACTCCAACTAACCATAACCAAAATAAATCCTCAACCAGACATGTAATAATAAGGGTATCAGAAATACAGCACAAGAACAAAATACTAAAAGCTGTCAGAGAAAAGAAACAGAACACCTATGAAGGAAAGCCTATCAGAATCATGGCAGACTTCTCAACACAAACCTTTAAGTTAAGAAGAGCTTGGAGTGAAGTATTTCAAATCCTGAAAGAAAATAACTTTCAACCCTGACTGATGTACCCTGCAAAACTATCCTTAAAAATTGATGGAGAAATAAGATATAAAGAACAACTGAAGAAATTTATGGCCACCAATACAACACTACAAAGAGTACTGAAAGACACTCTAGAAAGACACAAAGGTAGCTACAATCTTAAGAACAGTAACAAAAGGAAACCACTAAGCAGGGCAAATAATTAAACAGAAAATGCAGAAAACCAACAACAGAAAGATATCATGACAGGGATGAGCAAGTTCATATCAGTTATAGCAATCAATGTAAATGGTCTCAACTCAGCAATAAAAAGAAACAGACTAGCAGAGTGGGTTAAGAAGCAAAACCCAACAATATGCTGTGTACAAGAAACACATTTCACTCAAAAAGAAATTCACAGACTAAAAATCAAAGGCTGGAAAACAATACTCCATGCAACAGGAACCCAGAAAAAAGCAGGGGTAGCTATTCTGTTTGCAGACAATACGAACTTCAAACTGAAAATGATCAAAAGAGATAAAGAAGGTCACTACATACTTGTTAGGGGAAAACTTCAAGAGGAAGCGATTACAATCATAAATATATATGTACCGAATATGGGAGCACCCAACTATGTAAGACATTTCTTAATAGACATGAAAAACCAAATAAACAATAATACAGTTATAACAGGGGACCTTAACACCCCACTGTCACAGACAGACAGATCAACCAAACAAAAAATCAGCAAAGAAATAACAGAACTGAATCAAACCTGTGAACAAACGGACCTAGTAGATGTGTACCGAGTATTCCACCCATCAACATCAGAATACACATTCTTCTCAGCTGCACATGGGTCATTCTCTAAAATAGGTCATATACTGGTCCACAAAAGATGCTTAAATAAATACAAAGGTACTGAAATAATTCCATGCATATTATCTGACCATAGCGCAATAAAATTGGAAATGAATAACAAAAAACCTACAATAACTGCATAAGCACATGGAAATTAAATAATACTCTCCTAAACAACCAATGGGTCACAGAAGAAGTTAAAGAAGAAATTAAACAATACTACAATTGAATGAAAATGCAAATACAAATTACCGGAACCTGTGGGATACAATGAAAGCAGTCCTCAGAGGGAAATTTATAGCACTAAACTCTCACA
>RJWM01022227.1:0-33986 GCA_004363535.1 Dasyprocta punctata | reverse complement strand
TCATCTCAGATGCCCATTTTTGGATTGGGTCCTTGAATTTTAGGGGCCTGATTTCTTTTAATTCTTTATATGTTTTAGATAGAAGTCCTTTGTCTGATGGACAATTGGCTAAGATATTTTCCCAGTTCGTGGGTTTTCTTTTCACTCTGTTGGAGATTTCCTTTGACATGCAAAAACTTTTTAGTAGGATGAGATCCCAGTTGTTGATTCTGGGGAGTATTTCCCATGCAATCTGATTTTTGTTCATGAACTCTCTGCCTACTCCTATGTCATTGAGATTTTTACCTACTCTGTCTTCTAGTAAGTTTAGTGTCTCTGTTTTTATATTCAGATCTTTGATCCATTTTGACTTTATTTTAGTGCATGGTGATAGGCATGGATCTAGTTTTAGTTTATGGCATATAGAAAGCCAGTTTTTCCAGCTCCATTTGTTAAAGAGGCTGTCTTCCTTCCACTGTACATGTTTGGCCCCTTTGTCAAAGATGAGGTGGCTGAGTGTGTTTGTAGTTGTGGCTGCATCTTCTAATCTATTCCTTTGATCTTCAGGTCTGTTTTGATTCCAGTACCATGCTGATCTTATCACAGTAGCTTTGTAGTATAGTTTCAAGTTGGACATTGTGATGCCTCCTGCCTTCCCTTTGTTGCCCAGAATTGCCTTTGCTATTCTAGGTCTTTTCTGGTTCCAGATGAATTTCAGGAATGCTTTCTCTAGCTCTGTGAGGTAGGCAGGTGGTATTTTGATTGGGATTGCATTAAATCTGTATAATAATTTTGAGAAAATGGCCATTTTCACGATGTTTGTTCTTCCTATCCATGAACAGGGAATATCTTTCCATTTTCTGAAATCTTCTTATATTTCCTTCTTCAGAGTAATGTAATTTTCACTGTATAGATCTTTTACTTGCTTTGTTAGATTGATTCTTAAGTATTTCATTTTTTTGGATGTTATAGTGAAGGGTGTGGTTTCCATTATTTCTCTCTCATTGACTTTGTTGTTTGTGTACAGGAATGTTATTGATTTTTGAGTGTTCACCTTGTATCCAGCTACATTACTAAATTTGATTATTACTTCTAGAAGTCTTCTAATGGATTTTGGGGTCTTCTATGTAGAGTATCATATCGTCTGCAAATAATGATAATTTCACTTCTTCCTTTCCTATCCTTATTCCCTTTATTTCTTTCTCTTGTCTAATTGCTCTGGCTAATATTTATAGGACTATATTGAATAGGAGTGGTGATAATGGACTTCTTTGTCTTGTTCCTGATTTTAGGTTGAAAGTTTTTAGTTTTTCTCCATTTAGTAAGATGTTGGTTGGTTTATGATATATGGCTTTTATCAGGTTGAGGTAGTGACCATCTATTCCGATTTTTTGTAGGGTTTTTATCATGAATGGGTGTTGGATTTTGTCGAAAGCTTTTTCTGCATCTATTGAAATGATCATGTGGTTCTTGTCCTTGGCCCTGTTGATATGGTGGATTACATGTATTGATTTCCATATGTTGAACCATCCCTGCATTCCTGGGATGAATCCCACTTGATCGTGGTGTATAATCCTTCTGATAACTTGCTGTATTCTATTTGCCAGTATTTTATTGAGGATTTTTGCGTCTATGTTCGTTAGGGAGATTGGCCTGTAATTTTCTTTTTTGGTTGGGTCTTTCTCTGGTTTTGGTATTAGGGTGATACTTGTTTCCAGGAATGAGTTAGGGAGACTTGCTTCCCTTTTGATTTCATTGAAGAGTTTGAGGAGTGTTGGCATTAAGTCTTCCCTAAATTTCTTATAGAATTCAGCAGTGAATCCATCAGGGCCTGGGCTTTTCTTTGTTGGTAGGGCCTTAATTACATTTTCAATTTCATTAGCTGAAACTGGGTTATTCAGTAGCTTTACATCTTCTTGATTCAGCTTTGGTAATTCATAGGTTTCTAGGAATCTGTCCATTTCTTCTGTGTTAACGAATCTATGTGAGTAAAGGTTTTCAAAGTAGGTGTTGATGATCTTTTGTATTTCCACAGGGTCTGTAGTGATTTCACCCTTTACATTTCTTCTTGCATGGATCTGAGTTTTTTCTTTCCTCTTCTTGATAAGGTTGGCTAGGGGTTTATCATTTTTATTTACTCTTTCAAAGAACCAACTCTTCGATTCATTAATTCTTTGTTTTGTTTCTTAGTTTCTATTGCATTAATTTCTGCTCTGATCTTGATAATTTCCTCCCTTCTTTGGGCTTTGGACTTGACTTGCTCTTCTTTTTCAAGAAGTTTGAGGTGCAGCATTAGGTTGTTTATGTGCATTATTTCCGTTTTTCTAATATGAGAGTTTAGTGCTATAAATTTCCCTCTGAGGACTGCTTTCATTGTATCCCACAGGTTCCGGTAATTTGTATTTGCATTTTAATTCAATTGTAGTTATTGTTTAATTTCTTCTTTAATTTCTTCTGTGACCCATTGGTTATTTAGGAGGGTATTATTTAATTTCCATGTTTTTATGCAGTTATTGTAGGTTTTTTTGTCATTCATTTCCAATTTTACTGCGCTGTGGTCAGATAATATGCATGGAATTATTTTAGTTCGGTTGCATTTACTTAAGCTTGCTTTGTGGACCAGTGTATGATCTATTTTAGAGAATGACCCATGTGCAGCTGAGAAGAATATGTATTCTGATGTTGATGGGTGGAATACTCGATATACATCTACTAGGTCCATTTGTTCACAAGCTTGATTCAGTTCTGCTATTTCTTTGCTGATTTTTTGTTTGGTTGATCTATCTTTCTGTGACAGTGGGGTGTTTAGGTCCCCTGTTATAACTGTATTATTGTTTATTTGTTTTTTCATGTCCATTAAGAAGTGTCTTACATAGTTGGGTGCTCCCATATTCAGTGCATATATATTTATGATTGTAATGTCTTCCTCTTGAAGTTTTCCCCTCACAAGTATGTAGTGACCTTCTTTATCTCTTTTGATCATTCTCGGTTTGAAGTTTGCATTTTCTGCAAACATAATAGCTACCCCTGCTTTTTTCTGGGTTCCTGTTGCATGGAGTATTGTTCCCTAGCCTTTGATTTTTAGTCTGTGAATTTCCTTTTGAGTGAAATATGTTTCTTGTACACAACATATTGTTGAATTTTGTTTCTTAACCCACTCTGCTAGTCTGTTTCTCTTTATTGGTAAGTTGAGACTATTTACATTGATTGATATAACTGATATGTACCAGCTCATCCCTGTCATGATATCTTTCTGTTGTTGTTTTTCTACATTTTCTGTTTAATTACTTGCCTTGCTTAGTGGTTTCCTTTGGTTGTTGTTCTTAGGATTGTGGCTATCTTTGTCTCTTTCTATAGTGTCTTTCAGTACTCTTTGTAGTGTTGGTTTGATGGCCATAAATTTGTTCAGTTGTTCTTTGTCATGAAAGTATCTTATTTCTCCATCAATTTTTAAGGATAGTGTTGCAGGGTACATCAAACTGGGTTGAAAGTTATTTTCTTTCAGGATTTGAAATACTTCACTCCAAGCTCTTCTAGACTTAAAGGTTTGTGTTGAGAAGTCTGCTGTGATTCTGATAGGCTTTCCTTCATAGGTGATCTGTTTCTTTTCTCTGACAGCTTTTAGTATTTTGTTCTTGTGCTGTAGTTCTGATACCCTTATTATTATATGTCTGGGTGAGGATTTATTTTGGTTGTGGTTAATTGTGGTTCTGTATGCCTCAGTTACCTGTATTTCAGATTCTCTTCCCATGTTTAGAAAGTTTTCTGCTATTATTTCTGTGAATAGTCTTTGCAGGTCATTAGTATTGACCCCTGCATTGATGCCTATTAATCTTATGTTATTTCTCTTGGCATCATCTTGCAGCTGTTCAATTGTTGTTTCTTGGTTCCTTACTATTTTTAGGAGATCTTTTCTTTCGTGGCCATGATCTCCCATGCTGTCTTCAATATCTGAGATTCTATGTTTAGCTTCATTTAAGCAGTTTTTCAAACTTTCCATGGAGTTTTTCTTTTCCTGCATTTTCCTTTGCATCTGTTTCATGCATTCTGTTTGTGTCTTATATTGTTCATTCAAGGTTTTGATCATTTTCTTAAGTTCTGTTTTTTTATTTTGCTCTTCTTTAGATACACACATTTCTTTAATAATGATTCTCATTTCATTTTTTAGCTAGAGAATATTTCTGATTTGAATTTCTCTATAGCTTCATCAAGCTGTTTCTTTATTGCATTTTCTATCATTTCAGATAGTCCATTTGTGTGACTCCCACTGTCTTCCATTTCAGTGTCTCTTGGGTTTGTTGTTAGTGGGCTGGGGGACTGAGACTGCCTCTTGGTCTTTCATTTTGTCATTTTCCTCTAGAACCTATGTGGCTCTGTGTCCTGTGAGGCTGGCTGGGCATTCCCCTGAGGGTCGTGCTAATTCTTGGGTCGCGATGAATCGTGGGATCCGGTAGAGCTGGATCCTGCATGCAGCAAGGGAGGGTGGCCTCCTGGGGAGTGTGGGTGGAGCCTCTGCCTTAACTGGGTGGGGGCCAAGGCCTCCAGGTCCCAGGGAGCTAGGCAGAGTGTACCCCGGAGTGTGATGCTGCCTGGACCCTGGGTCTGTCTGCAAGTTCAGAGCAACAGCTGTGCCAGGGCAAGCCTGGGCAAGTCCCAGACCTACAGTGCTGGGAGCAACCCGGCTGGGCAGGGGCCGTGAGCTCTACAATGCGGCAACATGCACAAGCCACTCCACTAAAGTATGGAGCTTGTGTGTGCTCTGCACTCTGGTGGGTGGAGCCCAAGCTCTCCAAGTCCCTGCAGCTATGTTGGTCAGTCCCTGGTGAGCAACTCTGGGGTCCTGGGCTTATCTTGGCTGGGCTGCGTACCTCTCTGTCCTGCGAGGCTGGCTGGGCGTTTCCCTGAGGGTCGCGCTGATTCTTGGATCATGCTGAATTGCGGGACCTGGTAGAGCTGGGTCCTGCGTGCAGCAAGGGAGTGTTGCCTTCCCGAGGCGTGCGGGTGGAGCCTCCACCTTAACTGAGTGGGGGCCAAGGCCTCCTGGGCCCAGGGAGCTAGGCAGAGTGTACCCTGGAGTGACGCTGCCCAGACCCTGGGTCTATCTGCAAGTTCAGAGCAACCGCAAATTATTTTATACTTTCAGCTTTCACTTGAAGACATTTTTGGTTTTCTTTGGTGTAGCTGAGTTGCCAGTATCACTATTCTTGTGCTTTGAGGTCATTATTAAGTAAATTAAAAATCACTTGTGGCCCGGGGATTTAGTTTAGTTGGCATAAGAGCCTGCTTGGCAAGCGCGAGGTTGTGAATTTGATCCTGGTTCTAAAAAAAAAAAAAGAGAGAGAGAGAAAAAAAAAATAAAAAGTAAAAGAAAAAAATAAATCACTTGAATACAAGCAGTATGATACTGAAAGGACTATGATCTGCTATGCTAAGAGAACTATGGAGTGAATAGCTGGCAGGTAATATATATAGCATGAATATGCTGGACAAAGGAATGCTTCATATTTTGGGTGGGGTGGTATGGTGCATGAGAGATCTTACCACAATATTTGAACCTCATGCAATTCAATGCTTATGACTTGCTTGAATTTTCCATTTAATATTTTCAGCCAGTGGCTGATTGAAATTAGGTTGACTGAAATTACAGAGGGCAAGATCACAAAAGGGGAAGACTTCTGCATTTTGGTTTTTTAAAATTCTAGTCATAACTCATTAAAGGTTTTTTATGAATCACTACTGAGTACTCATAATTTGAAAACCACAGATTCATATTGTTCTCTGCGAACGCTGGACTTAATGACAGACACACACACACATATACGCAGCTCTACTATAGCCCACTCGGTCATCTACTGACAAAGAATGTACATCTGTGCACACTTACTATTCATTGTAGTTCAACATGGTAGTGATAAGATTAACGCTGTACAAAAAACTGCTACGGTTGAGAAATCTCCCTTCTGAGAATAATAAAGGCTAACATCTAGATTAAATTGTCAGAAGCATATGAGTGTACATGAAGAAATTCAAATTCCAAAACATTTTCCCCCTATCTGTACTTCATTTTGTTTGTTCCAGAAATAATCATTAAGCATTTTGTTCATACATGACAAAGTCCTCAGTACTGTGATTTCATCAATAAATTTGTTTTAATTGGGATCTAAAATGTCCTCAAAGATGATCATTGTATTGAGGGCTTGTCAGGTAATGGACTTTGAGGAAGTAATTGAATCATGGGGACTCTGGTCTCATCAACAGATGAGTTCACAGCTCTCTGACCTTATTGAGAAGTAGGGCTTAATTGGTTGAGATTGGTCACTGGCTACCGCAACCTTCTTTCTGGTCACCAGGAGGTGAGCATGTTTTCTCCACCAAGTCTGTCTTCCATGATGTTTCTGCCTTACAGGACTAAAAGCAAATGAGCCAGAGACTTCCAGGTAAAATGAAAGAATAGAAGTATTCTACACATAATTTTATGAGTAAAAGGAGTTAGCGTCAGAAAAGAAAAATAATATTCCAAAGAGAAAAAGAGAGCAAAACCTTCAGAAAGCAAGAAAAAGTTCACAGGAAAGCGAAAAAACAGAGGGACAAAAAGACAACACCAAAAAAAAAAAAAAAAAAAAAAGCAAACCTAAATTCATTTGCAGCAACACCCCTCACTCACTAGAGGGAGAAAGCTCAATTCTGCAAGCTCAGACAGGACCAGCAACCTCAATCGTAAATAATGGAATGGTACAGGAGAAGCCCACAGTGACTGAGCTGTAAATCTAGTGTGAGGACTTAGCCAGAAAGTGACTCCTCCAACATACATTTGGAGCAAAACCTACTGCAGCACTCACTAGATCTTAAAGTGTTATGATCCTGAGCCATTTCAGGAGAAAATGTATTGCATTTCCTGAATGAGCCACTTGGAGAATAACAAATCATAGAACAATTGTATTCAGGGTCCTGAAGGAAAATCATGATGCAGTGACTAGATGGAAAGAAGTCACAAAAGATGCAGGGAGTGAGATGGAGATTACTCACAGACCCACAGAGAAATCTAAGCAGTAGAGAGTTCCGCCTTTGAAAGGCAATATGGCCGGCAGTACCATACTGTGTGATATGGAGGAAGAGTCATCACATGGTTTTCTTAGGTGCTGAGTGTGAAAGCAGCCCAGTGGATTTCTCAGTTCTGTAGGTTCCCCATTCTACACAGAACACAGCAGTCTGCTTGCTTCCCCAACTCTCTGACACATTTTGGAATATACCACTGCTTGGACATTTGGCATTGCTCTGGGTACATGGAAACGATCAAGTGAAACACCTAATGGGTACACATGCCCTGACTCTTGGTTTGGAAAATCAGTGGTTCTTAGTATGCAGAAAGAAACAAAGAATAAAAAACCTCTGAAGTGAATATAATCCTGAAGCAGATGACATTGACAGTGGGAAAAGCAGAACAAGGCTCAGCATTCACACAGTACCAGCATATTATGTTGGAACAGAAAATAAACACAGGAGGTCCAGGAGCAATTTACTTACCTCCACACCTGGTGGATTACAATATTATAAGCCCTGGAAAGAAATTTAGCAATCCAAACATCTGAGTATGGAGAAAATGTTAGTACTTATTTTTGCTCATATTATCTTCTATTTTAAGAAATATTGCTTCTTCTTTCATTTTCCTTTTCCCTGCCCTACCATTTCTATAAAATTACTTTGTCATTAATAGTACCTTTATACTTTATTAATGTTTAACCTTTTAGCTTACTCTGTATTAATATTGCCCCTTTCTCTTCTTTGTTTTTAGTTGTGCAGTTGTTGCTTTTAACTGGTTTGTGCTGTATTTCAGTATTTGGTTTGTCACTGGTTTGTGTTGTCATTGTCACTGTAGTTTATTTTGTACTCTCTGAGTTGTACTGAGGATCAAGCCCTCAGAAGAAGGCTACTCGCTACAAAGACCCTCATATAAAAATGGAAGATATATTTATCTCAGTAGATGTACAAATCTCAACATAGAAATATAAGAAATATGAAAAAATGTAATATGACTCCTTCAAAGACTTATAACTCTTCAGTAAGCGAATCCAAAGATATGACCATAGATTGCATGTCAAAAAATTCAAAGGATTGAGTTTCAAAATGTATGACTACTTCAAGGAGGATGTAAATAAGCGGCTACATAAGTTAAAGAAGACAATGAAGGATATGAAAGAAAATTCAACAAGTGAAAGAGATTCCAAGAAAGACCCAAACTGTAGTCTTGCAAGTGAAAATCTTAATTAAGTCATATCTACAACATAATGAAAGACTCACCAATACGCTGGATCAAGCAGAAAACAGAATCAGAGTGCAAGAACACACGGTTGATGAATATAATATTCAGACAATAAAAAAAGTCAAAAAATTCTTAGCCAGACATCTAAGAACTCTAGAACATGATTAAATGACCATATTATAATGTTGGTATAGAGAAGAGGGCACTGGGATACAGATATATAATATCTATTTAGTAAAATAATAGCAAAATTTTCCCAAATCTTAGGAAAAATATGGACATCCAACTGAGGATGACACTTAGAACCTCAAGCAGGCATGACCAGAAAACAAACTTATCCATGCCATATTATGGTAAAAATGTCAAGAGCACAGGACAAGGAAATGATATTGAAAATGGAAGGAGGAAATGTTAAGTCAGTTGTGAAGGTAAACTTATCAGAATAACTGCAGTTTGCTTAGCATAATTCTAAGGGCCACAAGGGAGCATAGAATGCTATGTCTCATGTCTTGAAAGAAAATAACTGCCAACCTAGGTTATCTACATCTAGCAGTTATTCTTTAAAATTGAAAGAGAAATAAAAATCTTACAAGGCAAGCATCATTGAAAATAACTCATGCCCACTAAACTAGCTTAGATCAGCAGAATAAATATTATTCTAAGGCCATATTTCTAAAACTAATCTTCAGATTCAGTGCAGTTCCTATCAAAATACCCATGTCATTATTTACAAAATTATAAAAATACCCTAAAATTCACATGGAAACACAGAAGACTAAGAATAGTCCAATCTTGAGAAAAAGGAGTAATCCTGGGATTATAATAATGCAGCATGCAACTTTAAATTACATTGTAGAACCATCATAACAAATATAGCATGTCACTCCGATAAGCTCAGACACACAGAGCAATTGAATAGAAGACACAGAATTAACTCAAATAAATAAAGCCATCTGATACTCAATAAAGGATCAAAAGTATATACTAGAAAAAAGAGAGCCTCTTTAATCAATGGTGGTAGATAAACTGGTTATTCATGGGTAGATAATTAAAACTAGAGCCCTATTTCTTCTCATGTACAATAAAATCAACTTACAGTGAACCAAGAACCTCAAAATAAGACCTGGAACTTTGAAAACGTTGGAATAAAACATAGGGAAAAGACTTCAAGATGTAGACACCAGCAATGACTTCCTGAATAGGATTTTGGTAGTTAAGGAAATAGTAATAATAATCAACAAGTAGAATTACATCAAATTAAAAACCTACTGGACAAAAAGGGAAATAACAGAGTGAAGATACAACCTATACAAGGAAGCCATTGTTAGACAGTCTTCTGACAGAATATTAATATTCAGAATGTGAAAGAAAATCCAAAACTTAACTTTTAAAGAACAAATAAGTAATCCATGCAAGCACTGGAAATCAGACTGAACAGATAATTCTCAAAGAAAGAACTACAAATGTCAATAATTATATGAGAAAATGTCCAACTCCTTAAGCCATCAGCAATGTTTATATCAAAAGCACATTGATATTCAATCTCATACCAGTCAGAATGGCTAACATTTAGAATAATGTACAAAAACAATAAATTCTAGTACGGATTCATGAAAAGAGGAACAAGTATACACTTGGTGGGAGTATAAAGTACCATAGGCACTACAATCCATGTAGAAATGAGCTATGCCCTAACCAAGATTATACTTTTCTGAGAGAAATTGAAATATATTCACATGAATAAATATGGTTTTGCAACTTTTCATGATACATTTGACAAAGATTCTTTGATTTTTTCAATTCTACCCATTGCTTTTACCTCTTTTTTTCTTCCTTTGAGCAATAAATATTTTAAATAAAATAATTTCCACTGGGTACATCTAGTAAAGCCACCAATGGACATCTTTACTTAAAAGCAAATAAACAAAAAACAATGTAGTTCCACCACAGAAACACACAGACACACACACACACACACACACACACACACACATGCACACAACATATTGCATTGTCTTTTAGGGGAAAATGTACAGGAGAATGAAAACAGTGAGAGAAGAAGGGAGAGAAGGAAAGGGAGTAAGAAGAAAAGAGGAAAGGAAGAAAAAAAGGGAACAAGGGAGAAGGAAAAAAAAACAGAAGGAAAGGAGAAAAGGAAAGGTTTAGGAAGGGAGGGAAAAGGAACATATTGAGTCTTAATCCCTGCATACTGACTTTCAAATACAGATTTAGAATATAATTCATTGAAATTTGAAAATATCCCAAAATCTAATTTTGCAAAATATAAGGGCAGTGAGTAAATTTTAAACAAACCTGATTTCTTTTATGCATGAATATTGTCATATGAGGGCAAAATCTGTACCCTTACTTTTCCTAAGGCAGATAAAGTCATGTAAATTCAATGGACAAACAAGATTTGTTACCTTTGTTCTTTTATTTGAACTGATTAGTCCTTATTAAAATAGATTCTCTTTAAGTTTCAG
Source organism: Dasyprocta punctata (assembly GCA_004363535.1). Taxonomy (NCBI): domain Eukaryota; kingdom Metazoa; phylum Chordata; class Mammalia; order Rodentia; family Dasyproctidae; genus Dasyprocta; species Dasyprocta punctata. The sequence goes on along the minus strand of RJWM01022227.1, from coordinate 23,264 downwards.
TCAGGCTTCCAGTCAGGGATAGTTTTCCTGAACAGTATTGGCAGGAGGCTCCAACTTTAATTTGAATTTTGAGCTTTAGTGTCAAGTTGAATAAGGAGTCGATTAAATTATTCTATTTCACTTCTAAGATACCATTTTTAAATGTCAAATCATTGCTAGATGCCAGACTTTTCATTGTATTTTAAAAGTATATTTCAACCTTCTTTTAAATAAAAATACTCCCAAAAATATTGAATCAATAGAGCCTAAATGATGGACATTTATGCAATTGCATCCAGTTTTCTGCAAACGAGACCCACCTTGTTACTTTAAATTCTTAACCTTTGTACTAGTTAATTTTTCAGTGAGTGCCATATTTATTTGTTCAACAATCCTGATTTTCAATGATAACACCCTCAAAATGATATATGAAGGTATGATTTTATGTCATTTGTTTTTAGGTCACACGAATGTAAGTTTTATGTTCCTTCATCTGTCTCAAACCAGGCAACAGTTTCTTCTTTTCCTATTTTTTTCATAGAATGTCTTTTAAACAATAAAAACATGCAATACTAAGGACTAACATCAAGTACTTGATTAAATTTTTGTGTATAAATCATGTAAAAGTACTGACTAAAAACAAATGAAGTATTATATTTGTCTGTGTAAAAACAGTAATATATGACATCAGGCCATGCCAGCAATTCTCTTAAATGTGTATGACCATAATTTGGATAAGTTAAGGTCTCAGGTCTAAAAGTTTAGACTGTAAGAGCAGTAAGACTTTGTTCTCCGAGACTAGTTATGTATTTCTGGTTAATTTAATTTAACCAGGTCTCTGCTTACTCAGTTACAAAATGTAGCAAAAATTGAAAGAATTCACTGAGAGAAATCAAAGGCATTACATTAAGTAGTTTACTTATAGTATTTTAGTTAGCATCAGGTTAAAAATATAGTTCTTTTCTACATTTTCCCAGGATTGTTCATAATTTACTTCTTTGCCTAACAGTGAAAGTACGGAACAATCATAGCTAATACTAATTATCACTGTCAATCTTCAAATTCCTGTTTTCTGTGAAAATAGATTTTTTTTCACTTTTCTCTTTTTCTTGTACCCAAGGGTTCTAAATATCTTATACCTCACTTGTTCCTGTAGCTACTTTCATCTCCCCAGGGCTTGTGTTACTCAGTGCCCTCCAGGAATGATATATGGCTCAAAGTTATATTTCAGCAAGTTGTAACATTTCTTCTGACTGCAGTGCTTCCTGTGACTTCAACTTGCTACCCAGAATTTTATTAGATACTCTTCTATTATCAATTTTGTCAGTGGGTAGCTCAGTGGATCTAATTTTTATCAAGTAATGTTTAAACACTACTGGACTGATTGTGTTATGAGATCCATAAATCTTGACATTTTATATCAATAAATGACTCTAAGATACTATATTCTGTTTGGTAGTTTTTTTGCCTCCTAAAAGAACCAGCGTTATTCCAGACTTGGAGATTTCCACAGATTGACCGATTAGCCAGTACATCTAGTGGTAGTAAAAAAAAAAAAAAATATATATATATATATATATATATATATATATATATTTACATCCTAATAATGGTTCATTGGAGTCAATTCTGAAAGTTATTAAGTATAAGTGATATTTCTGGTAAGCCCAACATTTAATTAGCATTGAGAATTGATTTGTTCTAGGTTTAGTAATAATTTGGTATAGAGAATCATTGACCCCTTGCTATGGACTAAATTGTATGCCCAGCTTGCATCAAATTCATAAAGTGAAGACCTACCTCCCATTATGATGGTACTTGAAGACAGAGCTTTTAGTAGGTAGTTAAGATTAAATGAGATCATACAGGTAATAGCATAATGTGTTAGGATTAGTGGCCTTATAAATGAGGGTGAACATGAGATCTGTCACTCCTTGCAAAAGAAAGATACATTGAGAAAGTGGCCATCTGCAGATCTAAGACCTCACCAGAAGCTGAACTCTGCTAGAAATATGATTTTGGACTTTTCAATCTTCTTAACTCTAAGAAAATATTTTTAAACAAAATACCAGTCTATGCCGTTTTTTCATAGCAAGCCAAGCTGACTTGTATACCCCTTCTCACATTTTCTGGCTTCCAGAAAACTTGCTCAACTTTTTGATTTTCTTCACTTAAGAGCATCTCATTCAAGCATATGCTGCAGCAATTGCAGTATTCGTTTTACTTTTTTTTTTTAAATCTCAATTATGGAGGTTCTTATATGTTCTTCTTGATAATTATCAGTGATTATAATAGCATACATATATGCAATTATGTATCAGTTAATGCAATGGAAACCAGTTTAAATTTAGAGCACAAGTTAGTTATAATAAATGTTTTAAAATGATGGAGTAAATATTTTCAATTGTAGAAATACTAATAATCAGAAACTTAGTAATCTAATTTTAATATTTTTATTTCAAAAAAAGTAAAAAAAAATTCTATTCAGAAAGTTTAATACAGTGTTAAGTTTCCCTGGTTAAAAATTAAAGCCAAACAAATCAATTAATATAAAAATAAAAAGAAACTGGAAAAGCTATTTTTTTGATTCTGCTATTAAAAAAAAGAAAAGAAAAGAGAAGAAAAGATAAAAAAGCAACTGGATAAAAACAAGAGGAAAAAGATTGATTTTCCACTGTGATTAGATGGTACTGTTTTTTGTTGTTCAACTCTATTTCACTTGACATTATCCAAATGTTTTTCAGTCAAGTTTTTGTATATGCAATGTTTGTATACATTTCTGACATTATTTTAAAGGAAATAAATAATGATTGCCCAGATAAATTTGAGAGTGCTATCACTTATACATATGGTAACTGCAATTTAGTTCTAAAAATAAGCCCTGATATTTAAGTGTTTATGTTTGCAAAGTTTTATTTTAAAACAACAGGCATCTCAAGGCATTAGTTAAGGTTAGAGATGACCAAAATGATTAAAGATTTTCAAATTTATTCCCATCATATTATTGAACAGATATATGAAAATATACTGAGACACATTTGATTCTCCACATGACTGATTGCATCTTCATCCTGTAACTGTAAGATGTAAACATTATGAACATTGTAATTAAATAAAATATCCACGCAATCCACAACAATAACAAAGCCACTGTTATGCAACATATGTACAAAATCTTAAAATAGCACATAAACACCCATATAAATGAAATTTTAATACAAATTTTACTGGTAAAAGAAATAAAATTTATTAATAAGTAACAATTGTCATTATTACTAGTTATTACCACAAATAATACCAAGTGAATAGTGATAATTTTCATAAAATGTAAAACTATTGACTGCCGTATTAAGTAAAACCTCACTGAGGTCCTACTTAAGTTAAACATATATATACATACATATACATATATGTATATATATACTGATATACATCTTGAAGCAATAGGGAAATTTAGTAATTAAGCAGAAAGTCTTGTATTTTCACTACTTAGAAAAATATTTTCACACTTCATTTAGTTATACATAAATAAATCTCTAATTTCGTATCTGTCCCATCGAGACTCTTATGGAACAAATATCCTCACAATAAAACTAAAAGAAAAATACATAATCTTGTGCTTACTGGATATTTGCTGCTATTGAAAATCAAGTTTATGGGTCTGGAACTTCTGTTATTTTGATACTGATGTTATATTTTAAGGTAATTATCAGTGACAAATCCTCAATACAGCTATTATTTCTCTTTGTATAAGTGAAAAATGTAATTTACACAGACTACATAGCCAATCAAAATGTGAATTTTTCTTATTTTCAGAACATGCAAATTAGGATGAAATGACATTTAAATTAATGTTAAACATGCATAGCAGAAGTTCATAAATTAGAAATAACTGCATTTTCATTGCATGTCTGTAAGGCAAGGTTTGAAAACAGGAGTAAAGTTACAATGTAAAGCCCCAGTCAACCAAACCCAATGAATTGTTTTGCAGACTCCAAGGCCAAAATTTCAAAAACTCTTCTATAATGTCCTACTTTTCTTGTGAAATTAATGGCCTAACCTATCATTTGGAGAACTTGGTATTTGCCAATTTCCCTACACACATCATCTCACAAACCCTCTTAAAAATCATACACAAGGTGACAATAAACTCCACTGGCATGCAAAAGAATGGAAACTTTCAAGCAATTGAAGCTTTTTAGATACATGGTGTGATCTAAATATACGGTGATAAATTTTTTAAATAAAATAATTTATAACACAAAGGAACACATTGCCATTAGATCTGCTCAAAATACTCCTTTTTTGCCTCAAACACATTTATCTCATTTTTCTGGCACTTTTAGAAACAGTTCTAAAAGACTTCATCTGTGTCTTTTTGAAATACAACCAAATCTACCCGAATATTGCTGTGGAATGCCACCCAACTGAAAAGGTAAGGTTGTCAAAATATTGCAGTGCCTTCTGATGCAGCTTGTTCTCTGGACTCGCGACATTCTGGCTTCTCTCCAATGTCAAAATGACCATGGAAGATCAAACTTCTGAATCAGGTGAAGACATCAAGGCAGGCATAGCATCACAACTAAAGGCATTCTCTAAGGAGGACTTCCAGGACTGCTTCAGAAAGTGGCAAGAACGATGAGGAAAGTGTGTTTGAAGTGAGGGAAAATGTTTTGAGGGGGATTAATGACAAAATATTTTTACCGTAATATTTTCTTGAACAATGTAAACCTTCAGTGTATTTTGATCACCCCTTGTATAAGTCAAAAACAGATATTTGTCTCAGAGTTAATTCTATGTAACACAATAGAGATGCCTCTGTTAATGAATTTTTGTACCAGAATCTGATTCCAGTTATACTTGACTCTAAAGTCTATACTTTCTGTGGTTCTTTTTCTTCATATTAAAATACATATCTAGGTATTTAAAACACCAAAAATGTAATAATGTGTATGTGCATGTGTATGTGTACATGTGACACTTTCTATTTTCTTTAAAGAAGAATAATTCTGTAAAGTATACAAGGGCAGGGGCACATGCCTATAATCCCAGCACTTGGGAGTCTTAAGAAAGGAAAATTGCAACTTCATGTCTCATCTGAGTAAATTAACAAGATTCTATCAAAGTGAAAGTTTTTAAAAAGTAATGAAGCTCTAGCTCCGAGTGAAGATACCAGGCTCAGTTTCCAGAACCACACACATAGACATGCACACTAGGCTATAAGAAGATTTTTCTATCACCAAAGTGAAAATTGCCAAGGAGTTCATCACCCATCTGAAAGATACACATAATAGATCCAAACTATGCTAACCCCTTGCCCTAAGCATATATTTTATTATTTCATTTTAAATTCACAATGATTGATCTTCTACTTTCATCCTTTACATGTTCCATTTCTCACATCTATGCATTGTTTAGGAAATTTTACAAATATAAAGAGAATGAAGAAAGGGAAAGCTTGGAGAAAACATAGGTTTTCCGATATTCCTCATTAGTTATATGCTATTTCTTTACTCCTCCGACTGTTGTGTCATGTATCAGTAATCTTATTGGGAAAATATCAGCATACATTTTTCTTTATTTTAGTATTTAATTATGCTTCTTTTTCCAAAATTTCCTGTCCATCTGAAAACATCACATTATTTTTCAACTTAGCTTTCCAGAAATTTACAAGCCCGAAGGTCTAAGAAGACACACAGAAATGTGAAATAGTGAAAAAATATTTGTATCTAGCAGCTTAAGCTTACACTCATTACTAGATTAGTAGTCAGAATCTTACTGCACAGATATCTGGAAAGTTCAGGACTTGCAGTTACTACCTCCCTATCGGACTTTATGTAGAAGAGATATTCTTCCTTGTCCTACCTATGCCATACCACCTATGAAGGCTTCCTGGTAGTGAATGCTGTGTGATCATCACTGTACTAATACATTGGAAAAATTGTCTAATGCATTAGAAAATATGTAGTTCTCACACAAGATCATACAGAGGCATGCTGTTAGAAGTTCTCTCTTTTTTATCAATACTATCACAAAGCACAATATGGTCACATTTTAAGAAGAATATTAGAAAATTCTAAACACATGAACTGATGTAACACTTATGAATGAATAATATTCAAACTACCAAAATCTTTTGTATTTTGTAAACAAGAACACCTGAAAATTTAAATATTTTGTAAGTTTCTTTTGTGTCCCTAATGAATGCCAAATATAATTTCCTTAGGATTATTAATACAGTGACATTGTTAATATGTTTGGTAATGCAGATCTAAAAAAATGAACACAAATGTTAATCAATTTCTTCAATACAATATTCCCAATTTTTAAACAAGTAGCAATAATATTTAATCAAAAAAAGTATTGCCTTTAGGAGCAACAACTTGTAAGCATCCATCTTTTTTCTTTTTCTTTCTTTTCAAAAAAGATATACTCTGATAAAATGTATAAATATATTATGCATTATTAAACCATAAAATTACATGCTTGACAGCATATTGTTCACTCTGAGGCTTTATTGCAATCTTTGAGACTTATTAGCTGCGATTTCATTGCCAGTGGCAAAATGTAGAATATTCTATAAATTAAAATATTTGGTTACAGTGGTGGGAAATTCTCTATCGGATAGGGGATCCAAACGAACTGTTTTCATCCAAAAAATAAATAAAACTTTAGTGTGTCTTGAATTTGTGCTTCAGGTTTTTTTATAGCAGGGGTTACACACTCTAAACAATGTAGAATTGCAGTAATTTTAGAATCAGAGTAGATAAATTTGCAAGTTAAATCACCGTGTTTACAAAAGAATATATAGAGCAGTACACCTTACTTATTCCAGATGTGGTAATTTTGACATTGGATTATCAAGTAAAGTAGGCAAATACTTGGCTTTTCTTCACGTTGACTCAATTTTGCCAAATCTTCATTTTTCAGAATTTTCTTCCTTCCTGATAGCATTGGTCTCCTATTTACTGTCATCATAAACATTTGGTAACTTTTAATTTTCTTTCTTACGTCATAATAAATTACTTTGTTGGAAACGACAAATGTATTTTTTTAGCCATTGAATTATATGCAGTCAACATAATTTTCTGAAATAAATATATTTTTGCCCATATGAAATAGTCTATTTTATACTATTTTTGTTATATTAAGATAAAAATTCTACTTACGTACATGTTTGTATGACAGGAAACATGTATATGCCCTTTGAATGTATCTTACAATGTTACATAGCATGGAAAAGATCTGAGTTAGGTAATTACAAGTAAATTATATCAACGCATAAATAAGAAGGGGAACAACTGATAACTCGTTAGTTAAACTTGTCAAATAATTATAGAATAATTATAGCTCTCATCAGCAACTGTTGTAAACTGATAAAATTTGATTCAATGGAACATGTATAAATTTGCACTTGGTTGAAACAGCTGCAAACTGTGGTAAACACTTTTAGTCCAAGGGCTAGAGGCATTTTTTGCAGTAACTTTGAAACTACGATGAAGCCAGTATTTTGTTCTTTCTCAACTTGTAGCCACCCCCTTTTTTGTATCTTCACTTTCTTACCATTCTATTCTCCTCTCTTTTTTCCTTACTGATCCAGTCTATTCTTTATTTGAATTTTAAACATAGCAAATGTAGTTTTTGCTACTCTGTCATTAAACTCTAACCCTAAAATGCTTACATACTTACATCTTTGAACCTGATTTTATTATACATGCATAATTTCATATACATACTTATTTTATTATTTAAATTTGATATTAGCCATAAGCATAATTTACAATAAATGATTTCAACTGAATTACTCATTTTCAGATTGTTAAGCATTTCAAGTACTTTTTTTCTTTCTTTCTTTTTCTTTTTTTTTTTTTTTTTTTTTTTTTTTTTTTTTTTTTTTTTTTTTTTTTTTTTTTTTTTTTTTTTTTTTTTTTTTTTTTTTTTTTTTTTTTTTTTTTTTTTTTTTTTTTTTTTTTGGTACCATGAATTAAACTCAGGAACTCACGCTTACCAGGGAGGTGCTGTGAAATACATGTTTACTTACTTGCAGTTGTATTTTTTAATTTTTCATTTTTATGGGCACACATTTGTAGTACATTACGATTACATTCATCATGGGGTGTTAGTACATATACATGACAATTTTCAATTCCTTTGTTTTAAAATCCAAACCCCTCTACTCTCTCCTCCTTCTTACTCCTTTATGGTCTTTAGGAGATTTATGTCCAGGATTTATTTCGCAAAAACTCTTCCAGTTTCACTGTCTCATATGTGGGAAAATGCACACGCTTCTGTAAATATATGAACATTTCTTATTCCTTTCTCTACACATAACGGGTAAAGTCCAAGGCAGATGAAACTTAGGTAATTGTGAAAACGAATTTAGTTCAGACATCAGGCTGTGTTGTTTGAAATGTAGGAGTAGACAAGATAAACAGTCTCAATCTGTGTCATAGCTCATAGTTTTAGAAGAGGTTAATATATATTTACTTCAGTATACCAGAAGAATATAGCTAATTACATCTATTTTTTCATTAGTGTACTGGAAAATCCAAACAATGTTTGTTTACAAAGTTTTTATACCATACATCTTCAAGATGAAATAATTTTATTGTATCAGAAGCATTTTGAAATTTATTAGAATTAGTGAGATTTATTTATTTATTTATTTATTTTTTGTTGTCCAAGCTGACCTTGAACTCACTACATAGCCCAAGCTGATGTCAAACTCTCAGTGATCCTCCCTCAGCCTCCAGAATGCTGGGATTACAGTCGTGTGTCACCATGCCTAGCTGGAATGCATGAAATTTAAATAAATTTATTTTGATAAAATGATGAAACACATGAGTGGTAAAAGAAGACAAAGTATCAAATATGTAGAGGAACTACAATTTCAAGAGATGGTAGTCAGCACTCTGAACACCTCATTGGTTGCTTTAGAAATGATCTTATAACTCATCAATTCTAAATTTCCAATAATCCAGATGAAACAAATAAATCTCAAAGATGTTAAAAAGTATTTCTATTTAGCCAGCTGTCTATGGTCTACCCAGGTAGTTATAAAGCCAGCTCTGAAGGCTATGGCTAGGAAGCATCACTGAAAACCATTTTGGTGGTATTTTTACTCCAATGTGCTGCTTTCAACTTGAGTACATATAGAAGAACCATATTAGATTGGAATAAGCAATGAATTAAGATCAGTCAGAAAACGTGAGACCACACTCTCTGACTTTGTCATTACTGGAAGTAACATAATTATAAGCTTCAGTTTCAACATGTGCAAAATTCAAATTAAACCTATTTTGAAATGTTAGCATAAATACAATCAAGTAATACACTCTGTACGAAAGGGACTAGAACTTTAGAAAATATTTCAAAATGCAATAAATTTTATACTTACAGAATATAAAACTGAATTCGCAAACTAAACTCAACTGCTTAATCCTTGTTTTCTATCTGAGTATCTCTCCTATATAACATGAAGGCATTTATTGACATTTATTGAACACGATCTATGTACCAAATTCAATAAATAAATTGTGAAACTGAAAAAGAGATTACTTGTGCTCCGAATTTATTTAACTTGGCTAGACTGCTAAAATCCCAAGTGATTTAGTTAATAAACTTTTCTCTGTCCTACATCATAATTCTACACACTCAGTGTCTTGTAATTGGGAGAGAGAGAGAGAGAGAGAGAGAGAGAGAGAAATAGAGGCAGAGAGAGACAGAGACACAGAGACAGACACAGAGACAGAGGATGTATTTTGGAGCAGAAACCAACCTTGATTGCTGCCTTTTGTTTAAACTCCACATGTAATTCTTGGCCAAATTTTGTTGTCTCCAAACTTCAAACAGATTCTTTGTTTTCCTTCTCAACTTCTGGTATGCAAGTTGAAGTACTACCATCTTCCTTGAAGATAATATGTAAGACCCTCTAAAGTAACATAGTCTCTGGTCCTCTTGCTGGCTTCTTGCATGTCATTCAACATCTTTCAAACAAACATGCAAGCCACATTATATTTCAAACTAAAAACCCTTTGGTGGTTATCCATGAAGCAACAATTGACCCTGAGCTCCTTTCCTGTGGGGTCACACACCTCTGGATGTTACCTAATTCTCCAAACTCAGATTTTTATCACCTGAATTGAACATCAGTGGTTCCCCTTCTGTGGCTTATAACCACCAACTATTTTGTATTTCAGCACTTACAAATTTGCTGTTCTCTCTGCTTAAGTGATGACTTACTAACTTTCTACATGAATGACTTTATATCTGGGGCTAATTTCTCAACTCTGGATTTAAATTTTGCCTCATCAGAGAACTATTCCTTTTCTGCACTGCTTATGGTCATTTTTCCTTAATTTAACAAATATTTATCGAGCAACCATAAACTTAATTCTGTTTAGTTGCCCTATATCACATTGCTAAGTTATTATTTCATAAATGCTTACTTGTTACTTGTTCTATTTAGGTATTTATTTACTCACTTATTCTGACACTTCATAAGTTTTACACTCCAAGAGACAAGACTTTTGTATCTTATTCATAGACATGTCCTCAGGGCTAGACATAGGATCTGTTGTATTGCAAGCACTAAACAAATATTTTAAATGAATGAATGAATTCACAATATTTTTGAGATGCAGTAGGTGTCAATCATTGATAGTTACTTACCACACAGTTCTTACCATCAAGATTGAAGGGAAGCAAATATAAAGGAATATATTCATTCAACAAATATTTTTAAGCATCAAATAAGCATTAGGTAATGTTTTAAGATAGACACTAGGAATATAGCTATGCATAAAACATAACTCTAGCCACAGAAATTTATATAAAAGAGAAAAACTTTAAAGTTATACAGGTATACACTTAAAATGGGTAAAATGATAATTTTTATCTTACGTGTGGTTTCAAGTAAAATGAAATATAAAAATTTTATTACAGTTAAGCAGTTCTATTTGAGATATATTCTTTAAGAAATAATAGGGGTCTAGGATACTGAATAATAGAAGAAATTGCTTGTAAAGAAGAGAAAGGTTCGAGGAAAGTCTACTGAAGAAGTGACTTCACAATGAAAACTGAAAGGGAAATAAGAAGAGCCGAAACTAAGAAAAGCATGAAAGCTCTAGGCAAATGTTAATACTTTCTGAGATGAAGTGTGTGCAAAGGCAAGGGAGAAAACCTGAGATGAGTCTGAGAAAGTCATTCATGCTAAGGTTGTAAAATGCACAGTAGGACAACAACCTTCAGTCTTCCTTGAATTCTGAATATGTAGTGAATTCAATTTAGGGATCTGGAAAAATCTGCTGTTAGAAAGTTTCTCAATGACATGATATAGTTAGTAGAGTTGAATATTGTGAGTGGTACAGTAAGAAAGTTACCAGAATTTAGCACATACCTCCTCTGCCAGTCTCTACTCTTCCCTAGTATTTCCTAGAAAATCAGAAAAATGTCCAACTGATGGAGGGGTTCAAAAGAAATGAAGTAAAATTAGAGAAAAAGCAGGTAATGGAGTTATTGTGGGCAAAAATCAAATGGGTAAACATGAGGTTTAGAAGACTAGTATGAGAATCTATCTATCTATCATGTATCATCTATCTGATAAATAAGAAATAATAAAAAGTCCAAATATTTCTCTAAATTGCTATGTTTTAAAATATATCTGTTATTTTAAAAATATATTAATATATGGTAATTTGTTTCATTTATATTGAAAGTTTATCTTACTTCATTGAAATGAAAGCCTGTGTTATCTGTTGTAGGAATACAGTATTTTTAGTTTATGTCTTGTACTGAGTGACTACTTTGAAGATAACAATACACAGAGTAATAACTATTATTATTATTTGATTATGAAAATATGTTTATTTTTCCATATAATGAAAATAAAAAACTTCTAGTACATACATCTCTCATTGGCTTGTGAATGGACATCTTCCTATGTTTCTTCCTATCATAGTTTGTCAATATGCCTTCATCCAAATTCCTCCTTTTCATGAGGTTATTAGTCATATTGGGTAAGGGCTTACCTTAATTATGCTACTTGACCTTTTTTTACATCTGCAACTTATCACTAAGTAAAATTATACTGAGATACTGGGTGTAAGTGCTTCAATATGTGAACATAGGGGAAATACAATTTAGCTCATAATAGTGTGGCATAGTGCTTCCATTAACTGTTAACGGTGAAAATAAATTAGGCATCCATAGTATTACTATGTATGTTTCACTGGATGATTTCAGATACCAAATGGTGTTGTACATAAAAACATGGTTTAAAGAAAAGAAATGCATTCTCAGACACACAAAACAATTGATTCACAGGGACACACTAGTATTGTTAAAAAATGTTTTTATAAGCCATTGCTTAAATGAAGGAGACCTAAATTTCAAGCAAAAAGGAAATGAAATTGTGTAATTATGGGAAGTAGAAAAAGGAAGATTCATATGTAAGCACAGATGAAATATCATTTAATTGAAATGCTTGGGACTAGAAGTATTCCTAATGTCTTCACTCTGAAATATTTTCATATAAATTATAATATATCTTGGGGATGAGATCTAGATCTAAACATAGAATTCATGTGTTTTTCATGTTTTTAAAATACATGGCTAGAAGTATTTATATACAATATATTTAATATACCTGAATTTTGACTGCAGTCAAGTGTAGAATTTTTCACTTGTGGTATCACGTGGGCACTCAAAAATCTTACATTTTGGAAATTGCAGATTTCAGATTTTTTAAATTGGACTTGCTCAACTCTGGACTATGTTGAATTATAACTGGAGTGAATGGTATGGAAGACTATTATTAGCAGACAGAAAATGGAAGAAGATATGTCTAATCTGGAGATTATTATATTATATTTTGTTATGTATTAAAATAATTTATACTACATCATGTGACTAACTTCGGAAATTTAGATTTATTAGTCAAGATTTTCTAGAGAAACCAGTAGAATAGAGAGAGAGAGAGAGAGAGAGAGAGAGAGGAACATACAGAATCACAGATAGAGAATGAAATTTATGATAAGGAATTGCCTTGCTTGTACTACCATTATGGAAGATGAAAAGTTTCTATGTCTGCCATCTATAAATTGGAGACTCCCAAGAATGCCTGTGTTGTAGTTCAAAGATTTGAGAAGCAGATACTGAATGGTGTTGATTCCAGTTTGAGCCTCAAGGCCTGAGAACCAGCAGGGCTAAGAGCAGAAGATAGATGTCTTAGTTGGACCACTTAGGGAAAGAGTGAATTCAACTTTCCTCTGCCTTTTTGTTATATTTAGGGCCTCAGGGGAACACATGATGCCTACCCACAATGGGGAAGGACATCTGTTACACTCAGCTCATCAATTCAAATGCTAATCTTTTCAGAAACACCATGATAGATCCATCCCAAAATAATGCTTAACCATTTATCTGGGAATTCCATGCCCTGATTAATGCAACTATAATGGTTGGTGAACATGTAGAATAGTTCAACATTATCACAAAGATGTTCAGTGCTATGAAATAAAAAGTGAAGATTCTATCCATCAAACATGGAGATAAGATTATCGATAAAAAATATACTCATTTCTCTTTAAATCATCCTTTTGTTCTTATAAACCAACAAAGAATATTCACTTATATCTTTCATGTTACCATTTCACTCTCAGACAGTTACACTACTCTTCAGTGTCTAGAAAACATAGTTAATTTGTGGAAGACCCTATATGACAGGTTCAGTTTTGAAAACTTATATTGTTGCTATCTCATTTCATTAAGATTAGCTTTTGCCTAAAATTGCTTTCAATTCTTCATTCCTTCCAATTTTCTAAGCTCTTTAATACAGAACATCCTCCAATAAAACTATTGTGCTTATTTACCTTTTTAAACTTTTACTGTGCCTATATTTTATTTTAAAATAACTTGTCTCATTTTTATTATAAGAAACTGTATTCATTTTAAAATCAGATTTATCAAAATAATTCACGTGGCCAGGGATATAGCTCAGTGGCACAAGCACCTGCCTGGCAAGCCCAAAATCGTGAGTTCAATTCCTGGTACAAAAAAAAATTGTTGATTTTAGTATGTTTTGCATTGTTTGATTTCAATATGTGTGAAAGTGTGGACAACTATTTTGAAGAGAACAAGAGCCATTACAGTAGCCATTGCTGATTTTCCTATTGTCTGGTTTTGAAGGCCTGCAATGCTTTCACTCTTTCGTTTTTATCGGTTTTATACTTTTTTGTTTTGTTTGAATTCATTGTGTGTGAAGATATGGACAACTGTTTAGAAGAAAGCAAGAGATATTATGATAGCTACTGTTGATATTCTGTTGTCTTGCTTTGCAGTCCTGTGTTGCTTGCTTTCTTTTGTTCTGATCTGCTTTGTTCTGTTCTGTTTTGTTTTGTTTTATTCTCCTTAAAATAATAAAAAATTCACTGAGCAATAGGACCCATTTAAAATGATACTTCATATGAATGGTTGTGAATAGTCAATGAATATATGAAAGGAATGCTCAGCATCTCTGGTTATTAGAAAAATGCAGATTAACACAAGATAGAATGGCAGACATCAAGAAATCAAATAATGACAAATGTTGATGAGATTGTAGGCAAAAATGAATCTTTCTACTTCGTTGGTACAAATGAAAACTAGTGCTGGGTGTGGTGGCACACGCCTTTAATCCCAGCACTCGGGAGGCTGAGGTAGAAGGAGCGTTGTGAGTTCGAGGCTGGCTTGGGCTACAACGCGAGCGCAAGGCCTGTCTGAGCTACACAGTGCGACCCTGCCTCAAAAAACTAGGGCTGGGAGTTTGGCTCAGCAGCTTAAACACCTGCCTGGCAGGCGCAAGGTTGTGAGTTCAAACCCTAGTGCCACAAAAACAAAACAAAACAAAACAAAACAAAACAAGTGCAATCACTATGGAAATCAGTGTGGAAATTCTTCAAAAATCTAAAACTATATTCCATTTGAATCAGCTATTACAGTGATGCATATACACAGATATTTATACCAGCACAATTCATAATAGCTAAATCTTGGAAATTGCTTATATGTCCATCAACAGATGAACAGATGAAAAAATGTGGTATTTATGCACAATAGAGTACCACGTTACCATAGAAGGATGGAATACTACTCTGCCATAGAGAAGGATAAACTTGAGTTATTTGTAGGAAAATGGATGCGCCTTGAGACTACAATGTTAAGTGAAATAAATCAGATGTACAGATTTAAATATCACATGGTTTCTCTTACAGAGAAACTCAATGTATAAATAAAGAGCAGGATAAAAAGTAGAAAATAAGAAACAGGGAGATAGATCATTTGCAAAAGGAAAAGGGACCCACAGATGGATTGGTTGAGGAAAGGGAGGGAAAGAGGATAAAAAAGAATTTAGATGTGTTATGTACTGTATATGCACCAACTCCCCACGAGAAATGTACTCATTATGTACTGTGAACATGTACTAATAAAAAATAAAAATTGAAAAAAATAAATGCCTCATTGCATAGAGAAAAAAAAACAAGCATATATGCATTCAAAAATACTTGTGCATTCCATAAAATAAGTCACTTATAACTATTAATGTTTTAATTCCCAAATTAATTTTTATACTGCTGTTTTAAAATTTAACAGCTAGATTTTAAATCAATTGACACTTTGATAAGATAGACGACAATTTAGCTTATTCTTATCAACTCAAGGTGTTTTGTTTGTTTGTTTTGTTTTGCTTTTTTTGATTTTTTGGCTGCTTTTTCATGTTTCAATTGGGAAACTTTGTATTTAAATAGTACACTGTAAAACCTCAACTCACAAATGCTTCTCTTTGTGTGCAAGCAATTCGGTTTGCACACAAAACCATTTGTCAAAATCTTGCTTCCATTTTGCAGACACCACATTAGGCTACAAACACAACCATGATCACCTTCTCCACGCAAACACAAACGCAGACATCTTTTCCAAAATTATAAAACAAATTAAGTTCATAAACCAAGGTACAATTTTACACATATACAGTCATTTTGTGTTTCATAAACCACAGAAATTAACTTTTAATTCTCATATTTGAAGTGCAACAACACTAGTATTTACCTTTACCTTCCTAACTGCCCAAAGCAACTAGACATGAATGCAATTTGCATATATCTTTACATTGTCAATATCTATTAATGAAATTACACTTATATTCATTTTGTGCATTCATTCAAAAAAACTAAAAATCAATTAATGTGTTCAAATTGTTGTGACTATTTAATATTCCAAAATTTTCCCATCATTTTCTTTAATGCAACCCCCACGATGATTTTTCTGTGATTTCAATTTTCTTCTGTTTTTGCAATGTCTCATTTTTCTCTAGAAGTTTTTAGACTCTTTTCTTTATTAATCTCTTTATTAGATTAGAAAAAGTATTATATATTTGAGTTGAATAACACTAGTAACAAGAACAGTTAAGTGTCTGCTGCCCTATACAAGATGAAATACAAATGGAACTTAAATGAAAATAGTGGCAGCAGGATCGGCTCAAATCCATCATTATTATAAGTAAAGCAGCTAGAGCCACATACCTCTCATACAGTGTGTCTATAGCATCATTTTGCATAAAAACTATTGCACACTAACACTATGCTTTCTATCATGTGAATGAGAGATTACAGAATATGAAACCACTTCAGATTCTACAGATTTCAAAAGTGACATATGTGGTGAACACAAATACACAAGCACACACAAATTTGATAGTTATTAATTTAGTATTATTTCACACTAATAGTAACTACACTAAATTTTTTATTAGATTTTTAAGTCATATGGATAAAAACTCTCTCAATTATAGAAAGGTGGATGTTTTTAAACATATGTATCTTTAATAGGTAATAACTAATTGAAGGCATGTGTAGTTTTTGAAACTGTGGTTACTATTTGTAAAGGATGACCTTGACATGGTTTGTGAGGCTTTCAAAACAATTATTGGAGGAACTGGGAAGGAAAACAATGGCAAAATCACAGAGAACTGCTTGAATTTGCCCGAATAGCAGGCATTGTTCAGCAGCATTCGATGACAGTTAAGTTTTAATGAAGGAAGACACGAGGTAATTAAATCTTGACTTACAATTATGAAAGAAAATATCAGGTAACAATCTTGCTATGCAATATAAAAGAAGAAAAGACATTTTCTGAAAACTTGCCTGATGCTCTGTCATCTGAAACTATTCTTTATGAGTGCAGGGTGAAGGTCAAGGAGGTATCTCAATTCCATCAATCCTTTGGACAGTTACAAATGACCTTTCGCTTTCCATAAGACATTCAATATTCTGAATTGGAGGGATACATTTTTCTGTGTTTAGAAAATGGCAAAATTGAAACCTTTCCTATTGCAGGAGGCACACTCTTGTTGACTTGTGGACTGTCTGTTCATTCCCAAAGCTTGTTGAGGCTCTGATGTCATTCACATTAACTTCCTAATGTAGAAAAAAATGTCAATTGTATATTGTATATCAGAAATGTTTCTATGTGCTGAATAACTTTGCTTCAGTTTTTTTTTTCAATGTAAAATTGGACACTACCTCCTCTAAAAATATTTGAATGATTTTTAAATTCTGAGATGTAAACCACGAGTTTTGCATTTACAACAAAAGTGATTAAAGAAGGTGGAAGACAATTTTAATTTCTAATTTTTCTCTTAACTTGTGTGCTTTAAAAATAGTTATTGATATAATGACTAATGCATATAAGACAAATCTTCAGCTCAAACTGAAGATTCTTCTTTCTATAACAAAATACATTTTTTATAAACTTTTACAACTTAGTTTTAAAACATTTTCGACAGATCACAATAATCAAGTTGTGAGCTCATGAAAAATATTACGGAGCTGCTACTGGCTAAATTTATACTTACAGGTACTTTAAGATAAAATAAGATTTATGCCATACTTATGAATACAATAGGTGTGTTGTGGTACGTAGTTACAAAGTTATAAGCACTAAAAATGCATCTGACACAAGTTCAAAGAGTAAGATGTTTTCATTTTCATTTATTTCATTACTCATTTAATATAAGAGTTTTGAGTCCCCATTACATGTAAAAAATCACATGAGGCACTAGGAATACAGTTTGGGAACAACATAGATTATCTCTGTTCTTTTCCAGCTTCTATGGTGGAGATATGAATAAGCATATGAAGTGAATAAGTAAGTCTAAGTAAATAAATAAATAAGTCTTGATATTTGCTAAATCTATTGGAAAAATAAAAAAGATAATGGGGTAGATAGTGCTAAATTGTAGCAGAGGAGTACCTTTTATAGTGTGGGCAGACAAACTTTGAGTACGGTATACACTTTTGCCTGTGAGGTTATTGAAACTGAAAAACAAATATATCATTAAATGAGCAGTTAATCAAGGCTTTGGTCACTGACTATATTCTTCCCGAAGCTATTTCCCAGCTGAACTGTGTTCTTACTGATTTTTACCTAGGCTCATTATTTCTTCTACTAAAAGGGAAAGGTTTTTATCATCAACTGATATTATGGAAGACTTATTTAATTTTGTGGTAGTGCCTCCAATAGACTATAAAATCATCATTTTCCTGGAATAATTTTCCAAGTTTAATTTTCACAGAAGTTAATATTAGCCTTTAATTTCCTGATGTTTTCTCTATGATGATTATAAATTATAGATTTTGGCAGAAAATTTTTATAAAAGTGTTCAAATTCCTATCATAATATACAAAACAGTACATGTGACTTTTTAGTAGTCTTCTGGTTTTCAAAGTTTGCATGATAATTAAGTTCATTATGCTCTCCCTTCTTGAATTTTTACATGGCATCACAAACTTACTTCCGTGGAACAGAGAATAATTTTTATTGGCCAATGCATGGAAGCATACAACTAAAAACAGCCCAGAATGAAATGACAAATCAAAAAAAAAAAATGACATAGGAATATAAAATGAAATTCAATGCAGAAAAAATGAGCTTGCTGTATAAGTTGCGATTAATTCTACTCAGAGAGCAGTTTCATGTTAGTTCATCTAAGGTTTTGTAGGAACCTGGATGTAATGCTGGTGCTAGTCTTTTCTAAAAGGAACATTTTCAGATGAAACTAATTAAATGGCAAATTAAATATACTTCCCAAAAAATAAACTATAGAATTTAACTGGTATCAATATCTTTTACTTTGCCAGGAAATAGTACTTGATTCTTTAAATGCATATATCAATTTGCCAAGTTGAGTGTATTTATCATGTACAACAAATACAAACTAATGAATAAAAGGGATAAAAATTCTACTTGAAACTTAATCGATTTTCAACTTACAAATGATAACTGATTTTCATATTATAAATTGACATGACAAGTATCGTACCGTAAAATCATATGAAAGAGAATCAGAAGCCGTGGCCTGTACCAAATTTTCCTATTAAGGAAAAAACTCATGAGGCACAAGGAAAGTCAGAAATCAGGGATTTCCAGTGCCTCTCATCAGGCTCTATCCAGCTGTATTAATTCATTCTGAACCAAAATAGACTGTCCAATATATAACGTTGCCCAAGGCCACATTACTGACATGGAAGAGCTATTTCAACCATTAAGCACCTCCATTTTATACTCAAATACATTACATATTCCAGGAGCCATGCTGACTCATGGTACACAGATTTGTAAATTCCAGGTTTGCTTACTGTCAGTAACCATAGTCAAGTAGATAAGTCCTAGTGTATCTACCTACAAGAATTCCCATTAGCAAATACCATTTCTTTAAACCAAGAGGTCTATCATTGCACTAGTTAGAAGACTTCACTTCATTGAATTTTTTCAACTGATTGGGCATCATCCTAGATACTTCTCTAGAAAGAAAGAAATGGAAAACAAGTACTTTTTTAAAATAATTTACATCTCACAAGAAAAGATGTTACACATACTTCAAATTTATTCATTTCACGTTCACATGCATTGGTGGAGGAGTCACTCTCACCTGGAATACTGAAGACTCTCTCATCTAGCAGACATGTATGAGAGCAAGGCAAAAACTTTGTCTTATTACTCTCTTCTTGCTCATCAACAGAAAACCTAAGATCTGTCTCCACAAAACAAGGATCATTTAAAATGAATCATTGCAAAAAAAATCATTAAAGTGATTCATAGAAACTATAGTTTCATTGCTCTCCTTATATATTTGGCTTCAAATTAGTGCAGGATAAAAGTAAGAAACTAGTTTATTTCAATTGCATTTCTGTATAATTGAATGAAATCAGAGAGGAGAGAGAGAGAAAGGAAGAGTAAGACAGTGAAGTTAATATATTGTTTTAGGATTCAATGCTACAGTTACACTGTTTACATTGAAATATGACTTTGTCCTTTATAGCTATGTGATATAAAAGTTATGCAAGCTACTCAATCTCTAATTGCCTTCATTTTCCTACTTTAAAGTGGGGATTTAATTATATTTTCAATATAATATTGTTGCAGCCAGGCATGGTGGTGCACACCTGTAATCCCAGCAGTTGGGAGGCTGAGGCAGGAGGATTGTACCAAGTTCAAGACCAGCCTGTGCTACAAAGTGAGCTCAAGGACAGCCTGAACTGCATAGTAAGACCCTGTCTCAAAAAAGACAAAATGTAATATTGTTGGAAGAATAGAATAATACATGTCAAAATTTTAGGAGCAACTGCTCTGAGAAAGAGCAGCACCTTATAACATTTGAATCTTCAGAATCATAGCTGTGCTATAACATTTCTTCAGCTTTTCTGTTGTAACAAACAAGTTTAGTTCATTTAGAGATTCTTATGCTTTTTAAATTTGGTTCTTTATGTTATGATATTGTTGAAGTATAGCACCTACTAATAATGAGCTAATTATAATTGTGGATTGAAAATGATGTTATTGGTGAAAATACTAAAAATTCCAAACTTGGTACAAAGTTAAATGAAAATAAACTAGTTACACTATGGTTTGTGAATCCTTGTAATGTCTGTATAATGAACATAAGATTGTACTTCTTTTACACCAGTAGTTAAAATAAAGTGGAAATAAGAAAAGTAAAATCAATAACAAAATACTTTAACAAGAAGTACAGTTATTTTGAAAGCCCCGTGTGTTTTTATTGAAAAAGAAAAACATGTAGTTAGTTGCATCTTTACCTTCAAACTTCTGTTTCTGTTAACCTGCTTGTGACAAACCATAATACATGAAAAAAATTTTCTATATTAAAGGAATATCATCCACAAGAGATCATAACTGTTATGGCTTGTGTGTAGATGTCCTTCCAAAGCCTCATGCAGCATAGGTGGGGCTTTTCAGAGGTGGCTGAATCTAGAGTGTGTGATGCTGGGACTAAGGGCATGCGATTACTAAATTAGGCCACCAATTGGTTTGGCATAGTTCTGGGTGTGGATAATGGGAAGGCCCACCCTGGAAATGACTGGTGTATGCACTTAGGATAGAATATAAAGATATAAGGATAACATATAAGAGACAGAAAGAAGGCTGCTGCTTACCACTTCTTCACTACTTTGTTACTTTGCTGCTTTCTACACACCATAAACTGTTTCTTCTCTGTAATGCTCTCTGTCATGCCACCTTGCCTTGGAGCCAGCCAGCTATGATCTGAAACCTCTACAAACTGTGAACTATAATAAACCTTTTCGCCTTTAACCTTGGGTGTCCAGTATTTTGTTTCAGTAACAAGAAAAGTGACAATGACAATAAGTATACCAGTATTGTCCAAAGTTGCTCTCTTCATATTTCTGAGAAACTCATATAGCTGGTACAAAATGAATGATAAATTCAAAGAGTAAGGCATATCAGTTATAGGTAAATTCTCTTTATTATGTGCTATGGTTTGAGTATCCTCATTCAACTCATATTCAACATTAATTGTCATTATCAGTGTACTAAAATGTGGAACCTTTAGGAGGTAATTAGATCATAAGGGCAGAACCCACGTGAATGGATTAGTGTCGTATTGATGTAGGGATTAGTTATTTCAAGAGTTGGCTCTTCATAAAAGGACCTAGGTCCAATACACTCTCTTCTGTGTGCTTTCTTGCCATGTAATGCCTTTTGTCATGCCATGACACAGCAAGAATGACTCATCTGATGTCTTCAGTATTGTAATCCTAATAAATACCCCTGCTTTATAAATTATGCAGACTGTGGTATTCTGTTATATCAGTAGAAACTGGATGGAGATATGAAGTATTAGCACACAATACCAGTGGTATATATAGATATATACAGGTATATGATTACTGATTGAGTTCATGGGCTGCAGTTTGTACCAATACAGTTTGATGTTTCATTGATGAATAGAGTATGAATCACACTTAGCAATTTCTAAAATTAAAAACACAAAAGAAAGGACATTTACTTTTTTATAACTTCAAAAACAGGATATAAGAGGAGTTTTGTTGTTACTCGGTTTTGGCAGATGTATAGCTAATTATTAATACCTATATTTTGTTTCTCTGGTCATTATGCTAACTGGGAAAAATGTTCAAAATCAGTTCCAGTAGAGCACCAGTCACTGAAAATGAGTTATCCATAACTGAACTCTTTAAATTGCCCTCCTGACAGAATATTTGCAAGACACACATACAACTTTTTAGTTTGATTTTTAGCACTAAAAATTAGTAAAGATAATGTATAAGAAATAGACTATATTTTATTCACAGCTAATAAGATTAGAGTTTTCATCTTTGATTGGGTTCAAATACTTGTTTTTTATTCTGAAGCATGTGCCTGATGAAAGTCTCAGATTAGTTATAAAATGGATAATACATAAACATTTCATTATGACATCATATTGAGGAAATTCCATTTCTATATTACATCCACGTAATGTAGCTCAGTTAAAAAAAAAAAAGAAATAAAGAAAGAAAGCATTTTAAAAATGCCTGAATCAGCCAGGCGTGGTGGCACATGCCTTTAATCCCAGCACTCAGGAGGCTGAGGTAGGAGGATCGTTGTGAGTTCAAGGCCCACTTGGGCTACAATGTGAGCGCAAGCCTGGCCTTAGCTACATAGTGTGACCCTGCCTTGAAAAACTAGGGCTGGGAGCCGGGCGTGGTGGCGCACGCCTTTAATCCCAGCACTCCACTCGGGAGGCTGAGGTAGGCGGAGCGTTGTGAGTTCGAGGCCGGCTTGGGCTACAACGCGAGCGCAAGGCCGGCCTGAGCTACATAGTGCGACCCTGCCTCAAAAAATCAGGGCCAGGAGTTTGGCTCAGTGGCTTAAGCGCCTGCCCTGGCAGGCGCAAGGCTGTGAGTTCAATCCCCGGTGCCGCAAAAAAAAAA
>RJWM01022226.1:0-34086 GCA_004363535.1 Dasyprocta punctata | reverse complement strand
GCTCCGCCTACCTCAGCCTCCTGAGTGCTGGGATTAAAGGCGTGCGCCACCACGCCCGGCTATTTTTCTTGTTGCTGAGACACAACACCCAACACCCGTAATTTAAAGGGGGAAAGGTTTATTTGGCTCGCAGTTTGTAGCAGTTTCGGTCCCTAGCGGGCTGGCTCCAAGGCCCGATGCCATGGCAGAGGCGCATGGCCGGGGAGGGGCAGTCCCTGGCGGGGCAGGATGAAGCAGAGCGAGATGGAGGGAGGAGGGAGGGGCATGCAGCCACGCCCCTAGGGACCCCCTCCTCCAGACGGGCTCCCCCGCTCCGGTCACCTCCCAAAGCCCCACCTATGCACCCTCGCAGTTCCAGGGACGTCAGGGCCTAGCGGCAGTTCCAGGCGGCCAGGGACACAGGGGAGCGTGTACCGGGTACTATGCCACACTAAGCCGCGCCTCCTCTCAAGGCCGCCTGCCACACACTGTCGCGGGAGAGTGACCCCTCTCCAGAGTACTTCTCCTTCGCATGAGCTCTGTGTCCTTAGTAACGCACTTCCTACAACCCGGTACCTGGCTCCCCCCACAAAGCAAGTCCCTGGAGGGGATGCACGGTCTTCGCGCCCCTCGGGCTGCCTCCAACGACAAAACGGCCACACAAAACGGCCAATCCGTGTTTGGTGAACTCAATTTCAGTCTTAATAGACATAAAGTGTAAAATTATAAATAAAAGTTCGTGAGCCGGGCCTGGGCACGGTGGCACACGCCCGTAATCCCGGGAAGTTGAGGCAGGCAGGAGGAGCGCAGCAAGTGCAAGACCAACCTGGGGTCGCAAGACGTGGCTCCCTCTCGAGGGTCCGCACAGAGACCTGAGCTGAAGGAGGTCAGCAGATGCATCTGAAGCGGGGGTCGCCTCCCAGCTGACGCTCTAGGCGGAGCTGCTCCTCATCTGAAGACCATCCTACACTCTGCATCCTGATCGTCCCTCAGAGGCCATGTGTTAAAGGCTTGGTTCCCAACACACAGTGCTCTGGGGTTGGGGAAGCTTTAGGATCTGGGCCCCGAAGAAAGGAAGTTAGAGTGGTGTACACCTGTAATTCCAGTGCTGTAGGAGGCTGAGGCAGGAGGCGCCCACATTCAAGCCCACAGGCCCAGCCAGGGCAACTTAGTGACTAAGCAAGACACTTTCTGAAAAAGAAGAAGGAGGAGGAGGAGGAGGAGGAGGAGGAGAAAAGGAAAGAAGAAAGGAAGGAAGGAAGGAAGGAAGAAAGAAAGAGAAAGGAAGGAAGGAAGAAAGAAAGGAAGGAAGGAAGGAAGAAAAAAAAACCCAAGCAGAGAGAGAGAGAGAGAGAGAGAGAGTTAGAGAGAGGGAGAGAGAGAGACTGGGCATGGAGGTGCACTCCTGGAATCCCAGCACTCACGAGGCTAAGGCGGGAGAATCCTCACAAGTTCCACACCAGCCTGGCTACAGTGAGTTCAAGGCTAAACTACATGGTGAGACTTTGTCCCCAAAACAAGACAAAAGCTGGGTGTAGTGGCACAGGCCTATAATCTTAGTACTTGAGAGGCTGAGGCAGAAGGATCACTGTGAGAGAGGCCAGCCTGGGCTACATAGTGAGACCCTGTCTCAGAAAAAAAAAAGCGAAAACTAAACACCAAAACCAGAACAAGAAACAGTGCTGGTGATGTAGCTTAGTGTAAAGGCCCTGGGGTTCGATCCCAGTACTACATAAATAGATAAATAAATAAAGAAGAAGAAAAGTTAGTTCACTGGGGGTGTGCCCCGAGAGGGGACGCTGAGACCCCAGTTCCCCTCCTCCTCTCTGTCTTCTAGCCCAGGCCACCACCAGGGGCAGGCAACCACGCGTTGAAACTTAGAAGTCACGGGGCAAAATAAACCTTTCCTCTTTACACACTGGTCTCAGGTGATTCATCAAGAGGACAGGAAGCTGACTAATATTCTAAACCAGTGCTCAGTGACCGTATACAGGTGCCTCTGTGCTGGGTGACCAGAATTCGGACCCACAAAACTGTCTATCAAGTTCTTCGCCCTCCACCAACACCTGACCCGGGCCCCCTTGAATTTGTAAAGTGACAGTAACAGAGTTTGAGAACAACCTTCAGACACCTTTGGGTGCCGGAGAAGAGAACAAGGCTGTTAGAAGATTGTGTGGATGTTCCGTTAGAAATTCTTTCATGCTGGGAATGGTGACACAGGCCTGTAATCCCAGCACTTGGGAGGCTGAAGCAGGAGGATCATTGTAAGTTCGAGACCAGCCTGGGCTACAGGCCAGCCTGAACTGCATGGTGAGAGCCTGTCTCAAAAAGACAAAACAAAACAAAGCAAAACAGACAAGCAAAAAAACCTCTTTCATATCTTGGTGAATATTTTAGGATTTAACACTGCACCTCTTGAAAGATGCATGTAAACTTGATGTAGCTTTCAGTGTCTGCATTTTATCAAAACACTGTGTTTAACGTAAGAAAGCAGAAATCCTCTGCTATTGTTTTTTGTTCCGGTTCTTGTCATTTTGCTTTTGTTGTTGTTTTTTGATTGTTTGCTTCTTGATTCTTCTGTTTTAGCTCTTTAAAGTAAAAAGAAGCATGAGAAAGTAAAGCAACAAAATAAAATGAGAAACCCAAAGTAACTGAGTGCAAAAAAATCATTGTACACGAATTTTTGCTGACCACTTACAAAATGAATTGAAGTATATTTATATTTACATTCAAAACATTCCACAGGTTATCCCTTTCTAATTGCAAATTCCCCTTTGTGATCTCTCTTCAGCTTCTTTACTCTGCAGTGGATCACGCAAATTTAGCGGCTTGGTTAAACTGATATAGTTTCCTAGCACAAGGTGTTGGAGAGTTGTGGCAACCCTTGGTGGTTTTGATTGGGAAACCAATTTTATCATCACTGACAGTTCCAATTAATCCTTCCTGATAAAAAAGGTAGTATTTATATTTTTATTCAAAATATTTATTCTGGCACTGGGTATGGAGGCACATCCCTGTAATCACAGAACTCTAGAGGCTGAGACAGAAGGATCACGAGTTCCAGTCCAGCCTGGTCAATTTAACAAGACCCTATCTCCCAATAGAAAAGGAAAAAGGGGAAGAGAATGTAGCTCAGTAAGATGGTCTTGGGGTCAGTCCACAGTAGGGCTAGTTGGATAGAGAGATACAGATGTATTTGAAATTGTATAGTGATTTTAGAAAATGTAACAATACTGAAAAGTACAAAGAGATGAAAAATTACTCCTGATTTGGCCATTCAATGTTAGCCTTCCAAAGCACATTCTTGTTTTGAATTTTCTTTTCATATTTGTGAGTGCATGTTTGTGAATTCCCTCTCTTTTGCTTCATATATCACTAGTGTTTTTCCTATGTTACTGAATATTTTTTTTAAACAGTATAATCAGCCGGGCGTAGTGGCGCGCGCCTTTAATCCCAGCACTCGGGAGGCTGAGGTAGGAGGAGCGGTGTGAGTTCAAGGCCGGCCTGGGCTACAACACGAGCGCAAGGCCGGCCTGTGCTACATAGTGGGACCCTGCCTCAAAAAAGCAGGGCTGAGAGTTTGGTTCAGTGGCTTAAGCGTCTGCCCTGACAGGCGCGAGGTTGTGAGTTCAATCCCCAGTACCGCAAAAAATATAAAATAAAATAAACAGTATAATTGTTGACAGTAAAACAGTAGTTACTCCACCAGTGTTAGGCACCTAGGTTATTTTTGA
Organism: Dasyprocta punctata; assembly: GCA_004363535.1. Lineage (NCBI taxonomy): Eukaryota > Metazoa > Chordata > Mammalia > Rodentia > Dasyproctidae > Dasyprocta > Dasyprocta punctata. The sequence goes on along the minus strand of RJWM01022226.1, from coordinate 30,373 downwards.
TTTATATATAAATATATATTTATATGTTTCCTAGAAGGAGAATCATTTTTTTTTCTATTTATTTTTGTTTTGTTTTCTTTTTTGAGACAAGGTCTAGCTAGCTATGTATTTCAGGCTGGCTTTGAACTCACTGTGTACCCCAAGCTGGCTTTTTTTGAGACAGGATCTCACTATGCAGTTCAGGCTGGCCTTGAACTCACAGCAATCCTCCTGCCTCAGCCTCCCAAGTGCTGGGATTACAGGAGTGTGCCACCACACCTAGCTCATCATTTTCAAGGTTATATATATTTTTAGCTTTCTTCACATTTATTGCCAAGCTGTCTTCTCTGAAAGTTGTGTGAGTAACCAACCAACAACTGGGTATGGAGCGAAGGCTTGAAGAGCTGGTATCAGCAGTAGCACTATTTTTCCACATTTCTCTTATGAATCAGTGCCTAAATGGGTGTTTCCTGGGTTCTGCTGGCACCCCACAGCCAGCCCAGAGCCCGGACTGCTTCTGTCAGGTCGTGGACAGTGATTGGCTCCAGCGCTGCCCATTGTGATGCTGTGAGGTGACCTTCCCAGGGTTCTAAGAGCAGTCGCACCACTGCTTAAGTCCAGGGTTCTCGCTTAGCTTCGCTGTCATGTTGAGAGCCAGAAATCAAATACTGTTCAGCTTAAACTACTAGACGGCTGGCCTCTGACTCAGCTCAAGGCATTTATATTTATGTCATTTTTGTTTTCCTTTTTTATTAAAAAGTGAAAAAAGCAACCTCCATCTCCCAGAAAGGTAAAACTCTACTTTGTTTTTTGGTATATTATTGTTCGAAGATTAGGCTAGATAAATTACATTTAGGAATAAGTGCATAATGGGAGCTTTATGAAGTATTCCATGAAGGACAGATTTAAATCCAAAATCATATATAAAATTTATTTCTTAAGAACTAGGGGTACATAGCCAGGCGTGGTGGCGCACATCTGTCATCCCAGCACTTGAGAGGCTGAGGCAGGAGGATTGTTGTGAGTTTGAGACCAACCTGGGCTACAAAGGGAGTTCAAGGCCAGCCTGAATTGCATAGTGAGACTTTGTCTCAAAAAATAGGGCTGGGGATTTAGCTCAGTGGCCTAAGCACCTGCCTGGCAGGCTCAAGGTTGAGAGTTTGATCCCTGGTACCAAAAAAAAAAAAAAAAAAAAAAAGAACTAGGAGCCAGGCATAGTGGTGCACGCCTTTAATCACAGCACTCAGGAGGCTGAGGTAGGCGGAGCATTGTGAGTTCGAGGCTGGCTTGGGCTACAACGCAAGCACAAGGCCGGTCTGAGCTACACAGTGCGACCCTGCCTCAAAAAACCAGGGCTGGGAGTTTGGCTCAGTGACTTAAGCGCCTGTCTGGCAGGTGTGAGGTTGTGAGTTCAATTCTTGGTGCCACAAACAAACAAAAAACTAGGGGTACAGACAGTACAAAAGTAAAAGATTGAGCTGTTTTCTTTTCTTTCTTTCTTTCTTTCTTTCTTTTTTTTTTTTCGGTGTCTGGAATCGAACTCAGGACCTCATACTTGCCAGGCATGTGCTGTGCTGCTGAGCTACATCCCCAGTCTGAGCTGCTCCCCTCCCACATCCACTCAGTTGTGACCTGAGCTGTTTTCTTATTAAGATATCTTTCCGGTTTATTCAAAAAATGAGCTACTGTTAAATTAAATATTTTAATTGTATGTTTAAATTACATATTTTTCATCACAAGGGAATGAACGAAGTGTCTTTTCCTCCCATCTCTTAATCTTTTGAATCAAAATGCTTCAAATTCTGACTCATCTCAGACGGAAGCTTCTATGTATTGTGTTATTTTCTCAATAACTTCATGTATGCTTCCAAGTAGTTTGTTACCAATGAAAAATAAAGATTAAAGATGTGAAACAGTTTATATTATTACTATTATTATTACTATTACTTTGTCTTTTTGAGACAGGGTTTCACTATGCAGTTCAGGCTGGCCTTGAACTCACTTTGTAGCCCAGGCTGGCCTTGAACTCTGCAGCAAATCCTCCTGCCTCAGCCTCTGAGGTGCTGGGATTACAGGCGTATGCCACCACGCCCAGCTGTGAAACATTTTAGAGGACAATAATTATCTTGCTCCCACTGACTCAGATTCTAACCGAGGGTGGACACTCAATGGATATAAAAGTCACTTTTAATTAAATCATCTTACCCCAGAGAAAAGCACACTCCCTTATCAAAAATTATTTCTCCTTAATCTTGGGCTTTCTCGTGGCCCAGTGTCACCTGGTAGTCTGATTCTGATTGTCTGGAAGTGCAGTGCTGTGTGGCTATTCTCCCAGTCAAAGCGAGTGAGATCTAGTGGGCTGCTCCTCTAGGTCTCCCACTCTCAAGCTCTCACTGAGGTTTTCGACAACTGACTATCTGCGGTGCTTTCGCCGAGCTTGGGTGAACATTGCCCCCGTGATTGCCTCATACTTGCCGCATCTCATCATTCAGAAGCTATTTATCTATTTTTTTCCACAGCCTCCTTCAACCCCCACCCCAGGGCTGGATGCCTGCTCAGCCCCCACACATTCAGGCGTATTTATTCCCGTCAAGATAGTGACACTTAGGGTTTATTCTAAGACTAAATCTGGGTTGCCAGTGACTAAGGGTTTAAGCATGCACACTGCTTCTACGCTTGCTTACCCTCCTACCTAACTGGACTGCTCCACATTTTTCTTTCTTTCCTGCAGAATCTCCTGTTTTGGCACAGTTCAGTTAACACACCACTGCCAGGCCACTAATTGATTTCTGAAATCTGACATTTGTTTTTTGTTTTCTCCCATCTTCCCCTAATGGTACAGCACTACTAAGCAGGAAGGAATGCAAAGAACTAGAAAGTTCAAAGTAATTGAGGATCTGTCCATTCACACTGTCTGGCTTTGTGCCAGCATAGAACCTGGAACATTTGAAAAATAGTTATCAAGTTTTAACCCTTTTGCTAAGTCAAGGAAGGAGGTTTGTGACTGTAGCGTTTGTGTGAAGAGCAACAGCGAGGAAACTTGGTTGGACATGTTCTTTATATGTTCAGAGCTGCATGGCGAACATCTCAGAAAAGGATTACTTTCCAATTTCCATGCAATTGTACAGGACTAAACTGGTTATTTTCTGTGAGACTGCAGAGTTGGGCATTTCAAAGAAACTGTTGCTTAATAGTGACAGCCTTATTTCATGAGTCTTTATGCCAGAAATGAAATTTAAATAAATCTGCTTATTTGAGTAAAAGGAGAATAAATTTAGATTTTTAAAAATTGCAAATGCATTAGCTATGTGGGCCCAACTAAAGCCAGGTTCATATCTGTATTCATTTAAGAAAAATAGAACTGTGAAAAAAATTAACAAAGTTATGAAAATATGTCATCAAAAACTTATCAAATAATTGTGAGTTTTTTATTTTGTTTTGTTTCTAAAAATGTGCAATTTTTGTAAATGAAAGCATGTTAAAAACTCGTGTGAAATTTAGAAGCATTTCCAGGGAATGAAATGGATCTAATAGCAGTAAAAATTTGGTAGAAAATACAGGCCACTGAAGCTGAGGTACAAATTGTGAACTATTTAAAAGCAAACTAACTTAAAAGCAAATTAAAGTACAGATAGGTACCGACTTGTGCTAACTCTGAGGTTTAGGTTAAGTTAAAAGAGCACAAAAATTGTATTAAGAATCTCTGTATTACAAGATCAAGCGATCTTGTTACCAACATTAAAAAAGTCTTCGAAAGATCAATTTTTTAAAAAAAATATATGAAATCTCACACCAATTCTAGAATCTGTTTTTTAAGCTGTTTAATTATACGGTTGGGTTTAATATTAGAGAGAGTTGAGCTAGCTTTTTAAAGATGAAAACAGGCAGCGTGAGAGTGTTTACTTAGAAAAAAATTTGCAAAAATACTTATGAAATAAATAATACTTTGGTAGCATGAAAGTAGTCATCTACCGTTCTCTGAAAGCAGTGATCACAGCTATAAAAATGAATCATGTAGTAACAGGAAAGGAAAGAAAAGGAGGGGAAAAAAATCTGTTTTATGACATAATTTTATCTTTTTTAAAATAAATACATCTAATATGTTACGTGTATATTAACTCATCCACACGTAGAAAAAGAGATCTATACCTTTGACAGACAGACTCTTTGAAGGGAACTTTTTGCTAAGAACTTTTAAAAAGCTGCTTCACTGTGAGGTGGGAAGAAAGCTGCTGTCCATGTGTAATGTCTAATGGTATAGTGTGCGGTCAACATATATATGTACGGAGTAATATTCCAGGCATTTTTATTACAGTTTATTGTTCCGGCTTCCCAATAAGCCAGATAAAATCATGTACAAGAACATTAAGGATTAAGGAAAGTGGTTTCCTTTGGTGATTACTGGCAAAAACTCACCCTCCCATTATAACAACATAGTAAATGGATGGTAATATATTTGCCTATTACTTTCCTACAAATTTGGATTCCTAGTTTTCAAAGGTGCTGCGTATCTAATGTTTGCTGGCTGCCTTGGTTGTCTTTTCGTAGGAAAAGGTGTCACGGTACTAGGTAAATGTGCTGTTTCTCTTCTGTAAATAGTATTAAACTCCATTTTCCCGAACATACAGTGCTAGCAAAAAATAAGTCAAAGATGTAATGTCTATTTAAATACACATTAGTGCTAGTTGTTAGTGCTTAAATTAGATTCTACACTTTGGCTAGAATCGACACGGTTTAAATATTAAAAACTTCAAGATCCACCCCCCCATGAGAAGCGGGCAGAGTGTGGAAACTTCGAGCTGTTACATACTGAAGGGGTGGGGTGGGGGCTAGGCTTGCTTGCAAGGATTTAGAAAAATGCTTGTCAGTGAACCTTTATCCAGGGCACACCGAATTTGCTTTGCTACGTGGGTACGTCGTTCACTCTTGGAGATACATAAGAGACAGGAGCTGTTTTAAATTTGTTTATCATACCGCCCCTAGTTTTCGGTTAGAGACGAGCACATTTTGTATATTTAAAAATACACGTTCATTAAACCAGCCGCCCAAAACCTCAGCGCCCGCACCTAGCCAGCCTCCTCCTGGGCTTCAGCTTCTGAGTTGCAGGTCCTTGCACAACACCTACGACGTGCAATACTCTTTTTCGCCCTAATCCTGGCCGGGAACAGTCCAAAGCGATCTCCCTCCGCGTCTCCACCCTCATTCCCCCTCTTCCTAGATTCCATCCGCTGCTCTCCTTCCCTCCGCCCCCGGCTCCGCCAGCCAGATCTGTCAGAGAACTTGTGTACAAACTGCGCGGCCGCCCTGCGCGCGAAGCTCGTGGTCCGAGGGGTGCGGTCGGCCCGGCAGGGGCGGAGCCCCGAGCGAGTGTCTCTCTTCTCATAGGCTGGCAGTTTCGAGCCTGCGGGTCTCGGAGCCTTCGGATTGGCGGCGGCGCCGTCACTCAGTTGGGCGGGTCCCGCCCCCCCGGAGTTGGGTGAAATAGAGGCGGGCGTCAAGTGTCAGTAGTCGCGGGGCAGGTACGCGCGCTCGTAGCTCGCTGGTGGAGGGCTGCACAGGCAAGAGCGGACTCCGGCGAGGAGAGAGCGCGCTAGGGCGGGGCGGGAGAAAGTGGCCGCCGGAGGACACTGGCACTGACGCGTGGCGGAGCGGAAGAGTTTTGCTTTTGGTCCGCGCCTTCGAAGACTGACTGCTGCTGGTCCAGGGGTCTCCCCGGAGCCTCCCCGCCTCCGCCCGCAGCCCCGCGCCGAGCTCGCCGGCCCCAGCCAGCGTGGGCCAGGTGGAGAGCGCGCCCGATCCGCGCCCCGCGCCCGGAGCCGCGCCCCCGAGGGTCCCCATGGCCACGCGGGTGCTGACCATGAGCGCCCGCCTGGGCCCCGCGCCCCAGCCGCCGGCCGCGCAGGACGAACCAGTGTTCGCGCAGCTCAAGCCCGTGCTGGGCGCCGCGAACCCGGCCCGCGACGCGGCGCTCTTCCCCGGCGAGGAGCTGAAGCACCCGCACCACCACGCGCCGGCGCCGCCCGCGCCCCCGCAGCCCGCGCCGCCGCCCTCCGCCGGCCCGAGGCTGCCCCCGGAGGAGCTGGTCCAGGTAGGGAGCCGCCGCCGCCGCCGCCTCCCGGGCGTGTCCCGCCGCTGCGACGCGCGGGCGACAGGGGCCGCTCCAGGCCGGGCGCGCGTCGGGGCGCACGAGCACCGCTCTCGGCCGGGAGCAGACGGGGGCCGGGCAGGGGGTGCCGGGACGGCTCCGGGGAGCCGCGCGCTCCAGCTCGGGGGCTATTCCTGCGTGGGGGCGGTCTGACCCGCGCGTCTCGCTCCATGGAAATCCTGCCGCGCCTTCAGCGCCCCTTTACCCCGTCCTGGGCCGGGGCCCCTGCTCTCCCCTCCCCTCCCCTCCCTTCCTCTCCCTGCCCCTCTCCTCCCCTCCTTTCCCCTCCCCTCGTCTCGGGTTCGGGTGCCGCGCGGGTTGGGGCGCTGGGCAGAGGTGCTCGGGGGTGCATACTCCGGGGCTCCCCTTGCTTTAGAAGCGATCTTGGGGCCGCGTTTGGGAAACGAGTGGATTAGGAGTACTCAGGGCGCTTGTTTTTCCCTTAAAAAGGAAGGCGAAAAGAGGCCGGGGTGTTGTTTTCTCCGTGTGCGCGTAAATGCCCTCCCGAGCCGCGCCGAGAGCTGGCAGTTGGCTTCTACACTTGCCCGGCAGCCGAATTAGAGCAACCGCCTGTTTCTTTCGCCCACGCACGGAGTCATATAGCCCAGAAAAAACTTCCCGGGACTTTTAGCTTGTCCCAAGGAAAGAAAAAAAAAATTGGAAACATACCCACATGCAAACAGCTGGAAGAGCTAAAATCAGAAACCACTAACCGCCGCGGGAGCGCAGTGCGCGACAGGGGTTAGTTGGGTTTATTTCAAGACGCCCAGTTTAAGAGCACCTTGGTCTCCTTGGTGTATTGCGTATTTGCTGCCCATCATCTACCCCGGAGGTCTGCTGGTGCCCGCCGGGCCTTGAGAGGACAGTGGCGTTTGTCAGAGTTGTGACTCACAGGATTGTAGCGTTTATTTGTATTTTTAAATCGTGCCTGTCCGGGAAATCCCGTCCTCATCCATACCGTGCTATCTGAATGGTTTGAGGTCCCAGATGAAACGCTTTGCGAGTGTTCGCTGATGAGAGTGCCAGGGTAATAGTTATGTGAACCATTCCGTCTAATGGGGTTTTGTTTTTCTTTTTTGAAATTCCCCTTTCCATGTTAAGAATTAGGAGAAAAATTCAGCCTAGGAGAGAAGATTAACTTTGAAAAGATTGAGGCAGCTTGTCGCAAGCCGCTCTAGGTTCTGGAACAGAAAAATCGCGGTTTGGTTATTTCAATTTGGCGATTTTCTGTTTAGGAAAGGGTAAGGGATGACGGAGCTTTTTACAGAGTAAGGGGGAATGTAGCATGGGCCCACTGAGAGGAACGTGTGATAAATGTTTTGCTGGTGACTGCCAGCGATACAGCAGCCTCTCCCACCCACGGGCTTCTTAGCACCAGTCTACCAAAGGAGTGATTTTCCCTAAGGTAATTAAAGATCTGTTTTAGATAGCGATATGAATAGGAACATTTCATTATCGTATTAACCAATTACCAAATTTGCTGATTACATCAACATTTAGATCAAATGTTGAATGTGAAATCGTTTTTGTTTCAGTGGATACTGTGTTTTGCTGAAAACATTGTATTTAAGTTTTGAACTGCCAGAAATCACTGAAATCGCCAGGGAATATTTTATATTAGCTCCCTGGGAAATATGTAGCCAAGGCAAAAAACCAAAACCAAACCAAAGAAAAAACCTTTTTAAAGGCTTGCACACTTTAAAAAAATTTTTTAAAAAAATAAAGCATGTTAAATTGAACTGAGCAGAGTTGAGGTAGTTTGGCAATACTTTGATATTGTATGTAGTCTGACTGTAAACTTGACTGCTTGTACAGGGGTGATACTTATTTTATTGCATCAGAAAGGAATATATTTTGTTTGCCTTTTTTTTCCCCCTTGATTTGCCTCTTTCCTGGTTTGATTTGGGGAGCAGTTTTATCAAAGACATATTATGCAGACTTTCATAGGCTTTTGGTGAACCAATAATTACACAATCGACAAAATAAACACGATCTGTTTACAAGTAACACCTAGGAGTTTGCTCTAGTACTTTACACAGGGCTTGTTGGGGGGAATTTTTTAGTTTGTGTGTTCCTCCTGAGTTATGTCAGGTAGATCATGAGTGTTTGTATTTCTTTTTTTTTTCAGACGAGATGTGAAATGGAGAAGTATCTGACTCCCCAGCTTCCTCCAGTTCCAATAATTCCAGAGCATAAAAAGTATAGACGAGACAGTGCCTCAGTGGTAGACCAGTTCTTCACTGACAGTGAAGGGTTACCGTACAGTATCAACATGAACGTCTTCCTGCCTGACATCACTCACCTGAGAACTGGCCTCTACAAATCCCAGAGACCGTGCGTAACACACATCAAGACAGAACCTGTTACCATTTTCAGCCACCAGAGCGAAACGACTGCCCCTCCTCCTCCTCCTCCTCCTCCTCCAGCCCCGACCCAGGCCCTCCCCGAGTTCACCAGTATATTCAGCTCACACCAGTCCGCAGCTCCAGAGGTGAACAACATTTTCATCAAACAAGAACTTCCTACACCAGATCTTCACCTCTCTGTCCCTCCCCAGCAGGGCCACCTGTACCAGCTACTGAACACACCGGATCTAGACATGCCCACTTCTACAAACCAGACAGCGGTCATGGACACCCTTAATGTTTCCATGTCGGCCGCCATGGCAGGCCTTAACACACACACGGCTGCTGTGCCGCAGACCGCGGTGAAGCAGTTTCAGGCCATGCCCCCCTGCACATACACAATGCCAAGTCAGTTCCTTCCCCAGCAGGCCACTTACTTTCCCCCGTCACCACCAAGCTCAGAGCCGGGAAGTCCCGATAGACAAGCAGAGATGCTCCAGAATCTAACCCCACCTCCATCCTACGCTGCTACAATTGCTTCTAAACTGGCGATCCATAATCCAAATTTACCTGCCACCCTGCCAGTTAACCCGCCAAACATCCAGCCTGTCAGATATAATAGACGGAGTAACCCGGATTTGGAGAAACGCCGCATCCACTACTGCGATTATCCTGGTACGAGTTCCTCCTTTTGTGGTAGAGTCCCCAGTGTGTGTGTGTGTGTGTGTGTGTGTGTGCGTGTGTGCGTGCCTGCGCACGCGCTTCTCTTTTAGCCTCACCCTTTGAATTTACGTAGGAAAGTTGTACCTTGTACCTGACAGTTGAAAAACAAATTCACCCTCTTTTGTTCTTATATACCTATTTCAATGCTTTACCCTACAGGTAATGAAGCACTTCATCTATTTTATTTTTTATGTATTGAAAAAAATGGCTAGAACATTCTGGAGGGAAGTTACCTTGGACTGTTTTCTCTTTGATAATAAAATTTTAATTTCATTTAGTTACTTTGTTACTGTAATAAATTGCAGTGTTAAATTCTAGAAGAAGCCGGGCATGGTGGCGCATGCCTGTGATCCCAACACATGGGGAGGCTGAGGCAGAGGGATTGCTGTAAGTTCCAGGCGGGTCTGGGCTACGAAGTGAGTTCAAGGCCAACCTGAATTGCATAGCAAGATCCTGTCTCAAAAAGGCAAAAAAAGAAAAAAAAAAAAAATCTAGATGAAGTGCCAGGGAAAGAGTCCATTGGTAACATAGGTACAAGACTGTTAATGGGACGGATGTAACAGTGGTCCTGATAGCATGTACTCATTCATGGGATACGTGACCCAAAATATTAATTGAGGACAGCAACCAATATATCTCCAAATTGCTGCTACAAGCTAGTTTATGTGAATTTGTTAACTATGGTACCTGATATGGCATGACTTGCTAAATGAAAAAACAAGAAATGTAGGTTTGCAAAAAATTACAGTCATCTTGGATATAATGGTCTAGTATTGTTAGCTCTACATCCATTAAAATTAACATAGCCAGGTGCGGTGGCACTCACCTGTAGTCCCCGCCCTGGGAGGCTGAAATGGGAGGATCACTACAAGTTCCCGGCCACCCTGGGCTCCATAGTGGGTTCAAGGCCAGCCTGCACTCTATATGAGACCCTGTCTCAAAAATAAATAAGTAAATAAACACAAATAGATAATAAAACTGTATAGTGTAATAGCTCTTAAATCACTGAAGTATGTATTGCTAGTAAAAAGAACTTACTGGAATATAAACACAGATTCTCCATTTGTCGATTAGCTCAATTACCTGTGTTCTTTTCTGTAAGTGATTTTTAAAACAAATCACTTTACATCTTTAATCAGATAATGGGGGGAGCTCTTTAAGATTTTTAAGACTGTAGCTTCAAATATTTCATCTAGCATGAGATTTCTTCTGTAAAGCCAGATTTTAAACACTGATGAATCATCAAATGTAAAGATTTCAAAAGAATCTCAATGACGAGCCCTTCTTCCTCTCCTTTATTTTAGGTTGCACAAAAGTTTATACAAAGTCTTCTCATTTAAAAGCTCACCTGAGGACTCATACTGGTATGTAATTTTCTTAAATCTGTGAGTTGTGTAAATAGTATAAGTGGTATTCATCCTTTTAAAAGCCAGCACATGTTTGATCTCTCCTTTCTTCTGTCAACTTTTATTTTTTAATGGCCTACCTTTTCAGCACTGGCTTGACTCAAAATACAACTCCATGAGAAAGCCTGGTTCCAGGAAGGCTGAAGCTCGCTTACAGAGGTCTTGTCCTGTCACCTCTCCATGAATTAATTACCCAAAAACATAAACAACAGTGTTTACTAATGGGTTTTTAAAAACCTTTAATGGTGATGCTATTCATGTCTTGAAAAAGAAAATGTCTCCCTCCCGAAGTAAATCATTTTGCTTCAAAAAAGCCTTTTTTTTTTTAAATGATACACCGGGGATTGAACTCACAACCTTGTACCTGCCAGACAGGCACTTATGCCACTGAGCTAAATCCCCGGCCCTAAAAAAGCCATTTTAAGCACTAAAAACTTTTACATTTGGCATGTGCAGCATAACTGCTAAATAATACTTTATCTTTAATTACCTGTTTAAAGTATTTGTGTTTGATATGTTTTCTGTGCTAGATGAGAAGTCTCATATTGAGGAGTACTAAAATCAGGTGATGAAAAATAGGTTATGGTTTAAAAGTTACTCTATTCCCAGCTTATATTTGATATATATATTTGAGAGGCTTAATCTTTATTCTACTTTATATTTCATCCTTGTTCAAAACATAATTGTAAGTTTAGCCTCTTTAATTTTGTAAATATTTGTTTTGTTAAATCCATAGTGATCACTTTTAGAAGCTTTTTAATTTTAAAACTTTCAGAACCCATTTTAAGGTGCACCCTTTATTAAAAGGCTCCACAGCCCCATAATATTTTCAAATATATAGATGGTTACTATTTGTAATTTTCTTTAAAGAACAGCCTGAAGGGTAAGACCTTATATAAAGTGATTATACTGTTTTCCTCAATAAATACAGCCTAACCTAAAGTTCAAAGAATAAGTTTGCTAATAAAAGCAGTGACCTAGCAAAATGTATTATTCCATCATTGCTATGGAAACCAAAGTATTCAACAGTTCCTTTGAATGGGTTGTTGGATTAGTGTGAGGACTTGAATCTCCCCAGGCTAGATGTTACTATGGAAATTGAGTTTTGATAAATGAAGTAGTTATCTCTAACTGCTGCATTAAAAAGTAAAAGCCTTTGAACAAAGGTCAGTGCTGAGATAGAACTCTGAGGAATATGGCTGCAGACATTTTGTATGCGTGTTAGGAAGCACTGCTTGATAGCCCAGTGATAAAACACCACTATTAAAATCCAAATAGTATTGGCACAGTGTGGCAGGTATGGGGCTTTTTGAGAACTGTTTTTTAAAAAAAGTTATCTCCTGCATTTATCTATAAAATGAATGGGTTGTTTTGGCCTGAGCTTGTTAGGTGTATACCAATTGATGATATAAAAGGAAAAGTCCTACATGAGCAACCCAAGGCAGAAATTGTTTTGATTTAAGCGCCCGTGAAAGAAAGAAAGTGTATAATACAGTTCAACCCAAAGTTTGTTTGTCTCTTTTGAACTTTTGTCTTTCTTTTATGTGTCTTTTTTTTCTCTTAAATTAAAAAAAAAATTCAACCCAAAGTTTTCAAAATACAAATGACAAGTGCTAGGAAAATATTACACACAAATCCTAAAATAGTCTCTTACAGCCCATATATTGTATTAAGGAAATACTGAAAATGAGTTTTTACCTGAAGTTTTGATTAAGGGGAGGTGGAAATAAATAGCTTAGAATATTTAAACTGTGGTTTTTTTTTTTTTTTTTTTTTTTCCCTCTTGGAAGTCCTTGAAACTGCAGATAGGGAGTACGTTTTCATGAGGCTAAAGTCTACTAATAAAAGAAGAGTACAATCACATAGAATGATGTTAATCGACTGCTTATTGCAGGGATGTAGTCAGGTCATATCTAAGTAGCCTTTCAACCCTTGTCAAGGTTTAGTGCTCTGAATGCTTGTACCTAGGATTCTGGAACTTGACCTGCTGGCAGAGAGAAATTTAATAGTGGGCTGTCTGAACAATGCTCGCACTAACTAATAAAAAAAACAAACGAAAGGGGACCTAGGCCTTGTGTGAATCCCATGCATTAACTTTTTCACCTGATCATAAACACCCTGGCCCCCAACATCTAATAAGTGAGACCATATAATCTGGTTTAATAAAGTTTTGTTTGATAGTCTTTCAAATGCCTGGGGAGGGTTTGTACCCGACTTGCTCATCTGGCTAAACCCGTTCTTGGGTAATCATAGAGCATTGAGGTTGTTTTCTCTTCATTTCTGGTTTCTAGACAATGCCTTTTAAAATTACCTGTGCGCTCTCACTGCCTTCTCCCCACCCCACCCGTTGGTTTTCAGTGAATGTGTCTGAAGCCAGCAGAGGCTTGTGTTTTTTGCCCCCCACCCTGCCTTTATAAATAAAAGCTTACGTAGATGAGACAGTTTTTCTAAATAACTTCTTGTTTTGTTTCTTTTTATCCCCTTGCTTCCCACATGGACAATTTCTTAAGGAACTTTAAAAACTATATGACAGTGTTGATCTTGTATTTGATGACAAAAGATACTATTCTTTAAATGATTGCAGTTTTGCAGGCAGAATTTGAAGCACCCTAGCATTTCTTTGGAAAATAATTGTAATTGCTTTAAAATGTCAAGTTATTGTATGGTTGAAAAATGATTTAAGCAATTCAGGCAACCTACATCTGAGTTCTGTTTAATTACACTTCTGGATTTTTTAGCTTGTAAATGATTCTTTATCATACTTAGGTTTCAAACTGAACCTAAGCAACTTTTTTTTTTTTTTTTTTTTTTTGTCTTTTTGAGACAGGGTCTCACTATGCATACATTTCAGGCTGGCCTTGACCTCACTTTTTAACCCAGGCTGGTCTCAAACACGCAATGATCCTCCTGCCTCAGCTTCCCAAGTGCTGGGATTACAGGCATGTGCCACCATATCCGGCAGCAAATAGTCTTTTTTTCCAAAACAGAACCTTTTTTAGAGAGAGAGACAGGGATTTGGTGTGTAGCTCAGGTTGGCCTTGGCCTCCTGATTGTCTTTCCTCAACCTCTCAAGTGCTGGGGTTGTAGGTGGGCACTACCCAACCTGGCCTGGGTTTTGTTTTTGTTTTTAAATTTGAGGTCAGTTTCTTAAGTCCAAAGTATCATGGCATGCAAGATTTCTGAGTTCATACAATTTAATTTCTTTCAAAACATACATAAATAACCCAAAGTTCTGCCTTCTTTGTATGAGCAGGCAAAATGCCCAGAACATAATTTGCCTCTATTGTAGGGAGTAAAATTTTGTCCCTGTATGTCCATATAGGAGACGCAGCTTGCTGACAGGGCCCTCTCTGGGGGTGGGTGTTTGCGTGCTGTTTGTAACACACACGTGTGTCCATAGTTACCATGGTTCTCCTCAGAAATAGTTACGATAACTATGGCTGCTTCTCAACAGTATCAGTACGTGATATATTTTCAAATCAAAACATGTACTTTGAGTAAATGGGGACGGGAGGAGGGACTAAAGGGAAGGGAGGGGAATGAGGAAAAAAAGAAACACGTTATGTCATGTACAGGTACAAATTCTCTATGAGGAATGCGATCACTCTGTGTACCTAAAATGTACCAATAAAATCTGATTGGAAACTGCAAAAAAAAAAAAAATTTTTTTTTTCACAGCATTTCAGTGAACATTCTGTAGGAATACTTAAGAGTGTATACCAGAGCTATACCTATTGCTGTGATTCTGCAGATGCCCCCTGCACACCGAACACTTCATAATCGTTCTGCCCTTAGCAATCAGCATGACTGACAACAGCTTACGGGGCTCATGCGTGCAGGCCTTGCTGTCTCCGCTCCTCCCCTACGAGGAGTTAAACCCAGGGTCTCAGGCCTGCTAGGCAGGTGCTTTACCCCTAAGCAACACGCTGGCCCATTTTCCTTAATTTTGAAATGAAGATTTACATCATTTTTCATCTCCAGCTTTGTGGAACATGGGAAATAAGCAGTTCTACAGAGAAAAGTCTGAGCAACACATACTGTTGGCTCACGCAGCCCTCAGACTGGGGCCCCAGGTCCTCTACCCTGCGTGCCATAGGTTGACAGCTTGACACACGGACACCAGAGCACAAACAAACGTCACAGGCACACAAAGTAGACTTTTTCCAGTAAACCACTCTATTCAAGCTGCTCTGCTTAAGACTGAATTCTACGTTAAACCTTGGGGGAGGGATTTTTAGCCTAAGTCTCATTTTAAAATGGGTGAGCTTCTATGTGGCTGTCCTTCTTTATTTACTTATACACACTTTATTTCCCTATGACATAGGTAAGATGCTCTCTCTCTCTCTCTCTCTCTCTCTATATATATATATATATATATAATTTAAAATATATAATCTCTACCTGAAATTTTAATTTTACTTTCCAGTTGGATATTAAATCCTTAGGAGGCAGCTGTGTTGGTACATGCCTATAATTCCAGCACTCTGGGAGGCTGAAAGGCCCAAAGGCTGAGGCAGGAAGGTTCCAAATACAAGTTGAGCTCCTGCATATTTAATGACCAAGAACTATCTCAAAATGAAAGAAAGGACTGGGGATGTAGCTCAGGGAAGGCCCTGGATAAATTTCTTAGATTTTGGTTTTAAAAACAATGTTGACAACCAGGGTTTTTATTACAAGCAGTTTGCCACTGAAGGAAACATTTGAAATGTTCTGAACTTAAGTTACTGAATTTTTATAGCCGGGCGTGGCAGTGCACGCTTTCAATCCCAGCACTTAGGTGGCTGAGGTAGGAGGAGCATTGTGAGTTCCAGGCCGGCTTGGGCTACAATGCGAGTGCAAGGCCGCCCTGAGCTACATAGTGTGACCCTGTCTCAAAAAAACCAGGGCCGGGAGTTTGGCTCAGTGGCTTAAGCGCCTGTCTGGCAGGCGTGAGGTTGAGTTGGATCCCTGGTGCCACAAAAAAAAAAAAAAAGAAAGGAATAGTTACTGGATATTTGTTTTGTTTTTTGGTGGAGCTATGGAAAAGGAGTAAAAAACCTTTTTCAAACTATAGGAAGCATTGTATTTAAGGCCTTCGTAGATGGAGATTGTACAGTTTGGATCTTGTGTAGATGAATATTACTTCTTCTGTGTGTAACCTGTTTTATAGGGAGAGAATACAGAGAAAGATCTTGAAGGATGAGTTTTAAGTATGTAGTACATTTGAGTATTTAAAAACTACACAGGAGGCTGGGCCCCCGGCTTGGTGGTACACTCCTATAATCCCAGCACTCAGGGAGACTGAGGCAGGAGGATTGCTGTGAGGTCAAGGCTAGGCAGGGCTACTCAGGGAGTTCATGACCAGCTTGAACTACATAGTGATAGGCTGTTAAAAAAAAAAAAAAAAAAAAAAGAAGACCCTGAAAGCACTATGCAGGAAAATGTATCACATTTAGCATTTACTGTATAAGGTATGACTAGTTAACGTCTCTTAAAATTACTTTCAGTATATTTTCACTTGCAACTTTGAAATTTATTTTGTATATTGACAGGCTCAGGCTTATAAAAAAAGTTAAAAAAAGTAGCCTGACAGACTTGCTTGTTCAGACCCCAGGAAAGGTATTTTTGA
This sequence comes from Dasyprocta punctata, assembly GCA_004363535.1. Classification (NCBI taxonomy): domain Eukaryota; kingdom Metazoa; phylum Chordata; class Mammalia; order Rodentia; family Dasyproctidae; genus Dasyprocta; species Dasyprocta punctata. Next base: position 14,167 of record RJWM01022226.1, on the reverse strand, counting down.
GCATGAAAGAAAACTCAGAAACGATTTTTTTTTAATGACTCACTGGGAAGATTAAACTTGGTTTCTGGTACTTGTTCTTTCATCTGAAAAACATTTACATAGGAAATTGATCAAACATTGTTTTGAGATGATAAAGCTTATCAAAGGTTAAGTATAATTTGATTCAGCAGGCATTTTTTGACTGATTTTTATGGAGAATCTAAATAATCCCTTCTTAACCCTTTTGTTTTTGAACTAGTGGGAGAAGATAGTTCATCAGTAAATGAAGTAGAATTGCTGAAATTGAGAGAAATAATCCAGTGTGATGTCAAAAGAATGTTTTTAAAGTAATAATTTAATCACCCAAGAATTGTACTTTGGCAGGTATTGTTAATTCTATAGAGTGTAATGGTTTACCTGATGACCTACGTCTTTTCTGGTGAAAGAGTAGTAATGGCCCTACTTGAGTACAAGGATCTGAGAAGCAGCCTTGCTATCCGCCAGCCTGTATTTATACTCTAGGGTGTCTAACTATGTTGTTTAGTTACTGTTGTAGAAAGTTAGGTAACTTTCACTTAAAAACTTTAGTCTGCAGCACAAGCGGAGGAATAAATTTTCCTTTTGGCTGCTTTATACGAAGGCAACTGCTGCTCAGGGCCCCAGGTTATGTGCAAATGAAAGGAAAAGCTACCTCATGCTCATTCAGGGCTAAGGAGAAAAAGCAAGCATAGGACTGATATGTCGTAAAGAAAAGGTGATCAAGATTTTTGCTAAGTTAGCTTAGGCTCCTGTTGCGCAGAAGGTGCGTCTGAGGGTTGTGTTTTTGTGAGGAGCCCCAAGCTCTGGTGTTCGGTTTCCTGAGCGCCCCAGTGCTGAGAAGGCCTTGGCCGGCACTGCAGGCCTCCCCGCCATCAGGGGAGCACCCCCCACCGCCTTCCAGCAGCACCTGCAAGCTTCTTCATTTAGTCCAGTTTTCTAAAAGCATTTGTATAAATCTTTTTAAAAAACAATTACTAAGTAATTTCTGAATATTCTGAAGAAGCCTCCAGTGCGGCTCTGCCTGCCTGTATCTGTAGCCACATCACCCTCCTTGATGGTCCCAAGTGGGGAAAAGCCTGCCCTTTCTCTGCTTGCTTTTCTAGAAAAGTGGATGACTTCACACTGGCTTCTTAATTCTTTCCCTCCTTTTGTTTGTTTGTTTGTTGGTTTTTGGTTTTTAGTTTTTTTTGAGACAGTCTGGGCTTGTGCTCCCTTTGTAGCCCAGGCTGATCTCAGACTTGAAAGGATCCTCCTCCTCCTCAGCCTCCCCAGTGCCAGGATTACAGGAGACCGCCACCACACCCAGCTTCCTTCCCTCCTTTTCATGATGAAAACCAGTTTTGGCCAAACACGATTGTTTCAGGGAGGCATCAGGGCAAGTATGGCATAGCAGGGTTGGAAGACATCTGCCCGCGATCCAAAGGCCAAAGCAGCCCTTAGAAGGTTTCATAAAGCAGTGTATGTACAAGTGAAAATCAGGGAAAATAGGTAGGTGTTTTTTCTGTTTTTAAAACAGAGTCTCACTAGTAGTTCATACTGGTGTTGAACATACTGGGTAGCTCAGGTTGACCTCACAATAATCCTCCTGCCTCAGCCTCTCATATCTGGGATTATAGGCGTGTATGCCACCACGCCCAGTTTAAAATAGGTGGTTTTTGTGTGCTTTGTTTTCTGAGACAAGGTCCTCACTTTTGTAGTAGGCCTTGAACTCAACTACCTTGCCTCACCCTTCCTGAGCGTTGGGATTATAGGCGTTTACCACCACACCCAGCCTTTTCTATTCCTGGGATTGAACCCAATGCCAGGTGAATCTAAGCACATGCTCTACACTGAGCTTCTCCCATAGATTAGTTCAAAATAAACTTAAGTGTCTGGAATACAGAGAATCTGGGTGATCTCTTAGTTGGTCATACCTTCTTAGAAGAGCTAAGATGAATTGGATTTTTGCTTTTTTGTTTTGTTTTTGGGTTTTTGAGACAGAGTCTTGCTATGTAGTTCAGGCTGGTCCTGGACTCATTATGTAGCCCAGGCTGGTTTTGAACTCAGCAGTCCTCCTGAGTGTTGAGGTCACAGGTATACCCCACTGCGCCTGGCCTTCTTTTTGAGACAAGGTCTCAATTTACTGTTCAGCTGGCCTTAAGTTGACTAGACAGCCTGGCCTTCTACCTCAGTCTCTCAGATGCTGGAATTAGGGTCATGTACCACCACACCCTGCTGATGAATTGAATTCAAAGCAAGCAATAAACTGATAGATTACTGGCATCACTGATAGTGGTAAACTTCCAGACTTCTTGCTGGAAGGAACTTTCTTAGTAAATCCAGCACACCTACTTTTATCCTTTTATTAATTAGTTCCCTCAAAATGGGTGCATCACAAACAAGGTTATTGTGTCTAGTAAGAATTAGGTGTTTGCAGATGTCTTTTTTTAAGCCGTGGTGGTACTGGGAATTGAACCCAAAGCCTTTACATTGAGCAAGCCCTTTATTTTCTGAGACAGTCTGTCTTAGTAACTTTGCACAGGCTAGACTCCTACCCTAGCTTCCCCAAAGGCGGACTTGCAGGCATGTGCCTTCACAGTTGGCCCCACTCCTGTGAAATAGACTTTTCTGTTCCAAATGTGGGAGATCTGTTCAATGTGCTCTAACAAAATTGTTCAAATGGAAAGTTACTACATAGATATATAAAAACATGAATTAGTGGGCCAAATGATCATCTTATTTGATCAGTTTCCTCAGATACCTGGACATTATTTTTCCGCAGATTTTTTTAGTGTTCTTATTTTTTTCCCCTTTTGATTATTAGAAACAAATTTTAAATTCTGTAAGTCTGTCATGGTGGGGAAAAAACCTGTTACTGTACTTAAGTTCTTTTGAGGTCAGAGAACAAGTCTTATTTTGCAAGGTGTTTAGTATAGGCTGTGTCATCTTTAGTAATCTCTGGCTCAAATTCTGATGGTATTTATTTAGTTATTGTCTTTGAGACAGTGTTTTTTTTTTTTTTTTTTTTTTTTTTTTTTTTTTTTTTTTTTTTTTTTTTTTTTTTTTTTTTTGCGGCACCGGGGATCGAACTCACAGGCTTGCACCTGCCAGACAGGCGCTTAAGCTGCTGAGCCAAACTCCCGGCCCTGGTTTTTGAGGCAGGGTCGCACTATGCAGCTCAGGCAGGCCTTGCGCTCGCGCTGTAGCCCAAGCCGGCCTCGAAATCACAACGCTCCGCCTACCTCAGCCTCCCAAGTGCTGGGATTAAAGGCGTGCGCCACCACGCCCGGCTTGAGACAGTGTTTTGCTCTGCATTTAATTTGGCCTTGAACTCACTTTGTAGCTCAGGCTGTCCTCAAACGGCAGTCCTCATGCCTCAGCCTCCTGAGTGCTGAGATTTCAGGTATGCACCCAGCTTCTGCTGACTTTTCGCTTCTATCTTCATCATATGTAATTGATTCGATTATCTTCTGGTCATTAGGAAGCAGATATGCAGATTTCATGTCATAAGCTCTAAAAAGTGACTTCATGTAACTATTTTAACAGCAGTATTTCCTCATGTGACTTTTCATTAGAAGACGGTATATGGAGTGTTCTCGGGAAAGGCCTTGGGCTGAGTGTACAGTGTGTTCAGAGCAGAGAAGCCTCTGGTCCCAGTGTGGCAGGTTCAAAAGTTGTGTCTTTTTGTTGTTGTTCATCGCAGCAAGAAAGATGCTTTGGTTTTTGTGGAATATTTTTTAAATACAAACATTTGCTACCTTACCGAAAATCACCTGGTCTGGGAGAAAGGACACTCACTGCGTGGTCCTGAGTGAGTCAGGACCCCTTGGGCCAAGGCTGGGCTCCCTACAGGGTTAGGAACCTTGATTGGCTACTGACTGTAAGAAGTATTGTGAGCTATGAAGCTATTACTTGTCCTGCACAAGTAGTTTAGAGTCTAAATTCATTCGAACAGCATGTGTATCCTTTGTATCATTCAGCGCATGGGAGACTTGAGTGGGACTTTAAGGGAAAGTGGCAGGCAGGGTCCTACTGCAGAGCTCACGCTGCCTCCTCCCTCCAGCTGTGTGAGGGTCCAGCTGTGTGAGGGTCAGCGAGTTGTGTGGGGATAAGTGAGACAGGGAGCAGGGCCCAGCCCTGGAGTGTGGCCTGGTGGGTACTTACTTGTCCCTTTTGCTGGTTAAAATGCCTGTATAAAATGTTAATGGCTTATGAGTATGGATAGTATGAGTGTTTAACTTGGACACTGTTTTCCAAGATTAGCAGTTATCAGCAAACTATTTTTATGCGTTCCAACGAGAATAAAAAAATGCAAACTTTATTTGAGGTAAAGCTGAAGGTTTTCCATGCCACATAGATGTGTCACTTTTTTCTCTTTGCTTTTGGAAAGTTTCACATTAACAGCATGAGAACTTAAAAATACAGTTGATGTTGAAAGAGCTTCACTAAATATTTTAAATTGGTGGCATTGGAAGGGGATTCTGTAAAAATCCAATTAAACTTTTGAAAGCTCTGTCCTGTTGAAATATAACATGAAGGAAGTCAGTTTGGTTTCCCAGAAGTACTGCGCGTGGTGTTTTTGGCTGAGGAAGAAAGGCTTAAGTCTGCCTTTTGGCCAGAAATTGGGTACTAGCTTCCTCCACAATGTTTTACTTGCACAGTGCTGACACTTGAGCAAATCCCATAGAAACTGCCTCAAGTGGGCAGAGCTGTCCCTCCCTGCCTTTAGCGAGAGACTTGGCCCCAGTGAGTAGCGCTCCAGACACTGGCAGCATTCTTGGTTGACGAATCCATAGATGTGCATAAATTGAGAGCAAGAGCCCCAAATGTTTTAGGAACTTTAATGGCTACTGTATTTCAACCAATCAGTAGAGTAAACTTTAAAAAATACCAGTGCAGTTTATTGCTGGGTAGCCAATAAAAACAGTGAACAAAAAGACTCTAGTGTCCCTTGTTTCTTAAGTAAACTCTGAAAATACAGTTCTGCTATTTAATTATTAAAGTTAAAAAAATAAAATGACTTCTTTTAAAATCAGGGCTCTTTGGGAAGCTTTTTTTTTCTTTGCCTTAGACCCAAGAAATAGCCTTTTTCCGTTAAATGATAACATTTAACTGATATATTTGTCTCTGCAACTTATTTCCACGAGGAGCAAGACCAAACACTTTTGTGCAAAATTGTTTCTTCCACTTGATGCTTATATACAAAGATGGCCACATTTATTCCTGATACTAAAATGTTTCTATGAAACAGTTATGTAAATGTAAGCGTAAGAAAGGTGATTTATCTCTTGAAATTTAGGCTTGAGTGTTTGACTTTCATCTCTAATTAGAATCTATTGTGAGAAAAAGAAACACCCAGAATAGAGATGGGCAGAGCCAGGAGAGAGGAGAGGGAAGGCCCTGGGGTGTGTATTGCGGCAGAGGAGATGGGGGATCCCAAGAAGTGAGCGGGACCAGTCACTCGGGGCCTGTCCTGTGTCCGTTGCCTGGGACCAAAGGGGTCTACAGTCTACAGGCTCTGGAGACCTTAGCCATTTGGACCATATCTGTTAGAATTCAGATTCAGTAATCCTACGGCTCCTAAATATGATACCGCTAAATTAAGCAGGAAGGTTGTTGAATTTCATTGGAAAAGAAAGCTTTTCCAAAGTTCTAATCTTTGAGAAGAAAGCATTTTTAAAGGAAATTTAGGGAAAAGTTATCCATCTAAAACCCCAGCTGTACACCCACAGGTGTTTAATATGCAAATTTACCCCTGCCCCTTCTGAGTGGTATTAGGATTGAACCCAGGGCCTTTGCACTAAGCTATTTCCCTAGTGCTTTTTAAAAATTTTTTGTTTTGAGACAGGGTCTTGCTCAGTTGTGAAGTTACCCAGATGGAACTCTCAAGCATAGAATCCTCCTGCCTCAGCTTTGCATAGTGCTGGAATTTTGGGCCTGCATCTCTATACCTAGCTTCTTGGTGCAACACAAAAGAAAAACTGAATGCACATATCAGCAAATAAGAGTTGTCTTGTGGTTCTTTCAGTCTGACTGTTAACCATTGTGAACTTATCAGCACTAGATTTTGTGGTTAAGGGATTTATTAAATACCCCTTAATATGCATAAAGCTTTAAAACTGTTCAATTTTAAGCCAGGCATGGTAGTGCATACCTGTAACCCCAGCACTCAGGCTGGGGCAGGAGCATTGCTGCAAGATTGAGTCCAGCCCAAGCAACACAGCAACTTCAGGGTCAGCCTGGACACTACCAAGAGAGGCATGGCTCCGTTCACCTCACCCCCTCAAGCAATAACCAACCATGCAATTTAAAAATGTTTTGCCTCGTTTAATCCATAAAGTGGGTGTGAACGTGTGTGCGAGAGGAATTTAAGGGAATGAGACTGCTTGCTGCTGGCCCCGGTGCCTGACCTCAGCAGCCCACCTCACCCTTGTGTTGCTTGTCACAGGTGAGAAGCCCTACAAGTGCACGTGGGAAGGCTGCGACTGGCGATTCGCGCGGTCGGACGAGCTCACGCGCCACTACCGCAAGCACACGGGCGCCAAGCCCTTCCAGTGCGCCGTGTGCAACCGCAGCTTCTCGCGCTCTGACCACCTGGCGCTGCATATGAAAAGGCACCAGAACTGACCGCCGGGCCGCCTGTCAGCGTCCCACTGTACTCTCCATGGAAAAGAAAGGAAAAAAAAAAAAACTGGAAATGTATATTTTGTATATGTGAGAAAACAGGGAATACATTGTATCCATACCAAAGTGTTTGATCATTTTAAGAATCTGGAATGCTTGCTGTCGTGTGCACGGTTTCCCTCAATCAGGCAGGTTTCATCTCATGCCAGGCAGCCACATCTGGACGAGGGGAGGCTGGGGCAGGGCGCGTGGTGCTTGGTGGGCACCGGCCTGACTGTGAAGGTGACATAGGAGAATGAACTCATGGATGTGTCTGAGATTTTCCTCGACATGACATAGGTTTTGTCAAGATGAGGTAATTCCTTCGGTACCCAGCGTACCCGGCAATTCTCAAATAGCCATTGAACAAATGTTGGTTTTTCTTTTTAAATATATATGAGTTGCCTATATTTGCTATTTGAAATTTTGTAAATATGCAAATCAGCTTTATAGGTTTATTAGAAGTTTTTAAGGATTCTTTTTGGGGAAAAAAATCATACTGCTTTTGAAAATAACCATGGATACATTTACGTTAGAATTTGTGGTGAGATACCTCTCAACATTACCAAATTCATTTCTCTAGGGGGAAAGGAATAATCATTCAAATGAACCTTAAAAAAACAAATTCCGTGCACTGATTAAAATAGGGTTATTTTAAATATAAGAGTTTTATATGAATTGTAAACTGAAGAGCTTAAAGATGGTTACAATATACAAAAGCGAAACCTCTTACAATAAGCTAAACGCAGTATCATTTTGAAAAAAGGACTTACGTAGTTTCACATATGACAATGCTGAACTTAAGATGCAGTTTTCATATACTGAGATGTTCGCTTGTGCAGTACTGTTGGTTAAATGACAGTTTATGTGGATTTTGCATGTAATATACAGTGAGACACAGTAATTTGACCTAAATTACAGTGCAGTTTAGTTAATCTATTGTTAATACTGACTCAGTGTCTGCCTTTAAGTATCAGTGGTATGTTGGAAACTTAAGGAAGCAAGTGCTACATATATGCAATATAAACTAGTAATGTGATGCCGATGCTGTTAACCAAAGGGCAGAATAATAAGCAAAATGCCAAAAGGGGTCTTAATTGAAATGAAAATTTAATTTTGTTTTTAAAATATTGTTTATCTTTATTTATTTTGTGGTAATATAGCAAGTTTTTTTAGAAAACAATTTTCATAACTTGATAAATTATAGTTTTGTTTGTTAGAAAAGTTGCTCTAAAAATGTGTAAATACGTGACAAATGGTGTAAATAATTTTGTAAGAGGCTTAAAATGTTTATACGTGGAAACATACCTACACAAAAAGCATAAATTGGTTGCTGTTTTGCTTCTTTTTCCCTCTTATTTTTGTATTGTGGTCATTTCCTATGCAAATAATGGAGCAAACAGCTGTATAGTTGTAGAATTTTTTGAGAGAATGAGATGTTTATATATTAATGACAATTTTTTTTGGAGAATAAAAAGTGCCTAAAAGTTTTGGTGTGCCTTTTTTTCTTTACCTGCCATACATAGCAAAGATAGTTTGCAAATTCCATTCCTAAAACTGAATTGGTTAATGAAAAACCAGTTCTCAGTTATTCTTAGGCAAACCACAGAGAAAGAATACTCACCTTTAAGACACAAGCTGACGGAGGAAGATGGCAAATTGGGGCCAGCCTGGAGATTGAGTAACTTACAGCCTGTCTCAAAATTTTAAAAAGGATCAGAGATGCAACACAGTGTGAAAGCCACCCTGGGTTCAATGCTTGGTACCAAAAACAAAACAAAAAACACACGCACAAAATATTTCTTTGATTTTTGAAATACAATTAAAAGCAAGAAGGGAGGCATGAATGAGTCACAGATCCATTCAATACTATTCATTGAAAACACTATACTTGCATATGTTAGTTTTGTGATTTTATTGTCAGGTAAGCAAAAGCTTTGGATTTTCACTTTATCCTTTTTAAAAAGATTGTTAAAAGTTGGGTTTTTCCTCAGTGTTGGGGGTTGCACTTGCTGAGCAGGTGTTAGCCCCAGCCAGGCACCCCCTTCCCTAATAAAAGTGGATTTCTTCCAGTAGTAACCCTCTATCTTGGCTTCTAATACCATTAAATCAAAGGAACTGGGGCTCCTCTGATTGTGGACATGGAGTAGGAAACAGTATTCCTGGAAAATCTTACAATGCCAGGAAGTGGGGTGATTGACAAAATGCTAGGGCTATGACAAATGTCAAAGCAAAAGAAAGTAAAGTTAGGTTATCACTCCAACTATGAAATATCCCTGTGTCCATATTGATACATGTAAATGGCTGAATAGAACAGTCTGCAACATAATTGCAAGCAATTTCTGTAGATAGATGCTGCACCGTCGGAAAATGGGACCCTGCGCTGAGCTCCTTAGCTCGTCTGCGGGTAGCGACCTCCTTCCTAGGAAGCGGGCAGCGTGAACACAGTGGAGAAATCTGCCGACACCCCCGGCCCCGCTGATCGACGTCCACGTCGACATCGGGAAGTCGCGCAGAGTCCGTACCCCGAAAAGGACGGGATGAAAATGGAGCTTGGTCTCTGTGGTCTCGCTCCTCCGCACGGGAGCCTCAGTGCCATCAGGGTGCCGAGTTCTCGCCCTGGAAAGCTTTCCCTCAAAGTCCCTGACCGGTGTCCAAAACCATCCAGGTCATGAAAAGCCACAATCAAGCTATCACAGCCCCGAGAAGCTTGAAGAGCTGTGAGAGAAGCCCTGCGCGGACCTGAGGGGGGAGCTTGGAAAATGGACCAGTATTTGTTCATTCGTTGTGACAAACGGATCACACTAATATGCACTGTGAATAGGAGACACAGCCTGGGGGTTAGAGGAATTTTACTGCCTTCTGTACTGATTCTGTAAATTTGAAACTTCTGAAACAATGTTATTTTTTTAACAATGAAGAAAAATTACTGTTATTCTCACAGTAGTTGTGGGAGGGATTTCTGATGTTCTCAGGTTTAACGTGGAAACGTAGTGATGTGATTTGACCCCCTCAGTTTATCTGACCTCACTCACTCCCAGTCTTTCAAGTAATCTCTAATGGAAGAATATTCCCTGTGAAATTCTCATTATTTCATGGAAAACTGAACGAAACAAGACATTTTCTTTGGTTTAAATTGACTTTTGGACATTGAAATTAAAAAGCCAGGCTGTAGGCTTCCAGAAGCAAAAACACCTCTACAGTTCTGGACACCTGAACCAGGGACTGTGAGTATCCAGTTGCAGTTGGTAACTGTATCAATTTAGTCTTCTTGTGCCTATAAACCTTCACTCCTGCTTGGATTCCCAGCACTTAATTGTATCCCGCTTCCTAAACACTTCAGGATGGCTGCACCACAGAGCAGAGCGGCTTCTGGTGTGCTCGCCCTGGTCATCTCACAGCTTTCCCCGCTGGCCAGCTACCTGTTCAAAACCCGGTCTGCCAGAAGCTCGGTTTGAACCCTCGGGCTTTATCAGCTCCATTCACTGGAAGTTCTTTTGTGTTTGAAGACATACGATACTTTGGCACTTTAATTATTATTCCAGTTTTCATTGGAAACCGTATGTTTTTCTTCCTCAGCCTGTCAGCGTTGGAGGAAACCATCGCTTCATTGTTAGCATCCACCCCTTCTTAGGCTGCCTTTGCGTTTCTGCTCTTATTAGCTGATAGAGAGCATGTCGAAAAAATTACATTCTGGAGCTGTGTGAATGGGTTTAAGCCATCACAGCAATTGAATAAATCTAATGTTTGCCAGATTTCCTTCTTCGTACTGCACTGTTGATACAGGCTGGGTGCTGGAGTTTTGATAAGGTGTGTGAATGTGGAACTAGGATTATAACTCAAGCAGACCTGTAATGTCCTGTGCATTTTTAAACATTGTTTGTTTAAAAGGGTAAACAGATTTTGAAAGGCTTCTGTGCCTGAAACACTTCTCAAAGCTGTGGCAATTTAATTGCTTATCGTTATTATGTCCACTAAATGAAGATCTAAGTATGAACATATTCTTTTCCTTTATAAGAAGTTTGCAATTAGACCAAACTAAAGCAGTAACTAGGTTCCAACTGGCCGGAATGCAATTACATGACTTGATTTCAAATAAGTGATGCTTTGAGTTGTAGTGATCTTCAGTTAATTTTCATTTCCCTCATGGCAAGTCATCTTGCTCTGCTTCAGTTTGTCGTGTCCCTCTCATACTGGCGCTTACACTAAGTGCCTCACTTATGGCATCCAATTAGAGAACCCCGAGATAAGCACGACCTGGCTCGTGCACATAAAAATGTTTTCAAAATCTAGCTAGATTCCTTTCCCTATCTACAACTAAGCCCACCAGGCCTTTCTGGATTAACTCGTGGGCTGTAACATCACACAGGAGGGCTTTTTTCTCCTTTACTCAACGTAGGCTCTATTTTGAAGTGAACCAGATCCCACGTTTGGTTAGCTTCTTCGTTGCAGTGTGAAGCTAATCAATGGGAAACTTTTTTCTTTTTAATTAATTGCATCAGACTTTTAGGTGACTGAGCCTAGATGTTACTTAATAAGCATTTTGACAGTGACTATTGAGAAAAACTAAAAACAGTAAATCACATGGAAGCTCAGTGTAACTGGAGAGTTTATTCCATGAAAACTCAAATTTTTATTTTTCTTTAAACCTGCAATCTTTATTTTATCAATCCCTCTCAGCTTATGTCACACTGTGAAAGCATTTGAGTTACAGGAATGGTAGTATCCTTGAATATGAAGGTGAAAACTTCATGCTGTTTGGCAACCATAGACATCTGAATATATCTCTCTCCATATATATGAAGTCATATAACTGCATTGTGTTCAGTCAGACTCTGATATATTGCTCAATTTTTATCTAATTTTTATGTAGAAATTTTTACTTTTTTTTTTTTTTTTTTTTGGTTCTGGGGATTGAATTCACAACCTTGTGCTTGCCAGGCAGGTGCCTGTGCCACTGAGATAAGCCCCTGGCCCTAGAAATTTTTATATAATATGTACATACCTGATACATATGTTGAACAGTAAATTAAGAAACTTGTGTAGACTTACAAGTAAGCATAGTAGATTGTGCATCTCTAATTTTGCAACCTCCTAAAACCCCACTAAAATGCCTTTATCCAAGACACAGACCTCCAAAGAGAGGAAAAACACCAAACCTGTGAAAGCTGAATGAGCCAGGTTTAAGGGGCAACAAACTGAGCAGAACTGAGAACAGCTAACTGTTGTTTTGTTCTGTTGTTTTGAGACAGGGCTTCACTATGTCGCTCAGGCTGGCCTCAAACTCATGGCCATCTCCTGCCTCAGGCTCCTGCGTACTGGGATTACCGTGTGCCGTCAGGCCTGACTGAACAGCCAGCTCTTAAACTAGTGGTGGAGAAAGCCAGGAACTAAACTCATTGTAACTCTTCAAATCTCAAAAGATCCCAGGCATGTGTGCCATCAGGTACTTTCAGAAATGGAGCTAGGATTGTTTCCTCTCCATGTGAGGACACAGCAAGAAGGCGTCATTCACGAACCAGAACACAGACTCTCACGCTCTGAGTGGCCAGTACCTTGATTGTGGACTTCCTGGCCTCCAGAACCACTCAACAGCTTTTTAGGATGATGTTACTAGTCCTCAATAGCACTTTGTCCCTGCTAAAACTTTGTGCCCAGGGTAGAACGAGATTCTCTTGGACAGAGGTAATGGTGACAGTGTGAGTCCCTTAGCACTCTCGGAGGCCTGCAGTGAGCAAGGGGCCTAGCAGGCTCCTCTTCCTATGTCAGGAGCCAGATAATCTTCACCCTATCAAGTGTTGATGTGGCACACTTCTTATATACACATACCTTGCTGAGTACATTTTAATATCTCATGAGCTTGAAAGGAACCAAGGTGTAAAAAAAGTATGAATTAATATTTTTTTTCTCTTTGACCTTAACATGAGCAAAGAAATGATATCTTTTGTGGTTAAGTGGGAAATTTTATCTTAGAAGTCACAACTCTTTTTTTTTTTTTTTGGTACTAGGGATTGAACTCACAACCTCGTACCTGCCAGGCAGGTACTTATGCCACTGAGCTAAATCCCTGGCCCTATTTTAAATTTTTTTTTTTTTTTTTTTTGAGACAGGATCTCACAATGCAGTTCAGGCTGGCCTTGAACTCACTTTGTAGCCCAGGCTGATCTCGAACTCACAATGATCCTCCTGCCTCAGCCTCCCGAGTGCTGGGATTACAGGCATGTGCCACTGCAACCGGCTCTGAAGTCACAACTCTTTTAAAAAAATGTTCCTTCATTAATGAGCACTGTGTATGGTCAATTGGATCAGCCTCTTGATCCCATCGCCCTGGGAGACACCTACCTACTCGAGGTAGAATGCTGGGAGTTCTGGGTGGCTGAGGGGTATGGAACTTTGCTTCTAAAGAGATGGTGCTCAATTGTATTGCAAGAAATTGCGTTTTTATTAAACCAGGGATGGTGGTACATGCCTGTAATCCCAGCACCTGGGAGGCTGAGGCAGGACTGCAAATTTGAGCCCAGTTTAGGTTACACCCATAGTGACATAGTGAGTTTAAATTCAGCCTGAAATATTCGACAAGACTCTGCCACTAAAAACCAAAACAAACAAAACAAAACAAAACAAAAAAACTATGTTTTTCACAAAAGTAAAACTATTGGTTAGGGATGCAGCTCAGAGGTAGAGTACTTGCCTACCATGCACCGGCCCTGGGTTTGATTCCTAGCAAAACAAAAAGTAGCCTGTGAAAATTAAGGTTCAAAATCATCAGGGTGGGGGGAGGGTAATTGATGTTGCCACTGTGGGGAATGAGCTGTGGGGGCCAGTTAGGGGCCACTTGCTTAAAGATGACCACAGTTTGGGTCTGTGTCTGTGCCAGAAGATTAGAACTACTTTAGTTCTCTGGAGAAAGGGTTTCCCCCTCCCCTCTCTTAAAAAGATTTTTAAAAATGAGACAAAAAAGCTCAAAGTACCTCAGTCAAGGCTTTGTGAGTGTAAGTTTGTGGAAAATGTTACTGATTCAAATCAAAGTCTTTCAATTTTAACTGCCCTTGGGTTCTGGATTCTCTCAAAGGTAAGTATGGGGAGGCTGTTAAAACCCCAGGGGATTTAGCCTGGGTGAATGAGGGAGACCTTTTATTCTTCCTCCTCCTCAGGAAGTGGTGGAGTGGGTGTGGTAGTGCACACCTGTAATCCCAGCTCTCCGGAGGCTGAGGCAGAAGGATTGCTGCAAATTCAAGACCAGTCTTGGCTACAGAGTGAGTCAGCCTGAATTGCATAGCAAAACCCTGTCTCAAAAAGATTGCACTAGCAAATGATACAAGCCACTATGGAAACGGCTTTGAAAGATGGTTATCACGCCAATCCCTTTGTCCCAATTCATAAATTTTACACAGACATAGAGGTTTTAGTTGAGTAGTTTGGTAATTGTAGCGTCTAAGAGATACACTCAGGATATCTTGAAGACTGACTTGATTGCTGAAAAAACATTCACCAACTGAGAATATTA
>RJWM01022225.1:0-33906 GCA_004363535.1 Dasyprocta punctata | reverse complement strand
TCAAGGGAAAGCAAAGAGGAGGATGGTGTAGCTCCCTCATACTATCTTTAATCATGTTCTTACACTGGCTGATTAAACTTGCTTCTGTGTGACAAGGTAATGGTATACTTTTATAAATGTCTAAATTACTCATTTCATAATGATTTAATCCAAATAAAGACTTTTAATTTTATAAATTGGGTGTGTCCTCTTGTAACAATATGTAGTTTAGGAAAAGATGTGTCACTGCAGATGGGATTATGTCTGTAACAATCACCTCTTTTCTGTAGGGGATATATTCCAAATACTCTAGTGGATGCTGTAACTTCAGACTGTACCAAACTCTGTATGTACTATGGGTTTTAGTTTTTCCTATATATACACATGTATGATAAAATTTAATTTATATACTAGTAAGAGAATAATATTATTATTAATAAAATAGGACACATAATATCTTGTAATAAATTATTTAAAACTTAGGAATTGTTTATTTCTGAAAATTTCATTATCTAGTTAATATTTTCAGGTAACTCTTGACTGTAAGTAACTAAAACCATAGATAAGGGAGAACTACTGTACACTATTCTTTTTTGTTTTGGGGGCTTTTTTGTTGTTGTTTCATTGAGACATGCCCTCACTTATGTGGCCCAGGCTGGCCTCAAATTCATGGTGGTCTTCCTGCCTCAGCATCCCAAGTGCTGGGATTACAGGCATGTGTCAGTACGCCCAGCTGCACACAATTCTTGCCATTAATATATAACTGTACCATTTAAAATTAGCTTGACAGGCTTGGGAAATGAAAAAATATACAGGATAAAAAATATGAGTCACTTAGGTCTTGTACACTGGTTCACAACAGGGACAATTTTACAAGGCTATGAAATCAGTCTATTTTAATATGCTGCTATCAAATATCTTCACATTGCCTTTAAGATTTTAAATAATTACTGTATTCTGATCCAATTTATTATAGAAAATCCTAAAATACCCTGAGGCCTATAGTTACCACTTGGGCTATAGAGGAGCAATTTTATAACTTTCTGCTCTGTTATACTTACATCACTTAGGAATAACATTTCTTTGAAGCAGTTTTAAAAATGGAGAGGATTAAAAGTGGCAGAGCAGAGACAGAACAAAATATAGTCTCTCCAGGACCTGGAATGAAGACACCTGGAAAACAACTTGGTGAAGAGAAAAAAAAAAAAAAACTGTAGGAATCAGGAGGAACCTGACAGGAAGACTGGGAACCGCAGAGCAGCTGGAGAAACAGCACAGCAGAGAAAAAGAAAGGAAGCTTTCGGGAAATGGGCCCGGCTCTCAGGGCAGAGGGCCTGTCTCCACGGATAGGAGGTAGGCGGGAGAGTCAGCAGTGCTGGGAGAAAGAAGGGGTTGGGCTGACAGCGCCAGGCCCGAGAGAAGCCCACCATTACAGCCAACCACAAACCACGGCACAGGGTTTTCTCTGACAGTGACTCCCTCTACGTGGCAGGCTAGAGTGGAGAAGGAATTGGAGCAGTGCCTGCCAGATGTGAGAGGCTCTCATCACAAGCCATCTTGGCAAAGGGCTAATGGTTAGAACTACCGTACTTCAGGGTCCCTGGTGCCACTTGGAGACAGGCGAGGTCACAGGCATAAGAGATAGTCACAGAGAGGGCGCGGGGCGGACATAGAATCCCTCCCTGAGAAGTTCAGCTCCAGGCCAGCAAGGACGTGGGGGCCCTGCCCTGTGGGCTGAGAAGCCAAGCTACCTGCATGTGGCTTTTGGAGGGGCTGAGTCTGAAAGTCCAGGGACAGCTGGAGCCCCAGGCCCTGCGCACTGCCTGCAGCCGACACAGAGCTCAGCGGTCTGTTGGCTGTGCCCACCTGCCAGCATGCCCGGGGCCTCCCTCAGCGTGCACGGCTGCCACAGCCTAGGGTGTGGGGATGAAGGATCCACTGGAGTAGGGAGGGTACTCACAAATCCACAGGCCATGGAGCTAGGCGAAGACAGCCGTGGCCCGCACACACACAGCCACAGCAGCCTAGGCTGCACCACTGAACGGCCATGCCAAGCCACAGCGCACGGTATTTCCTTCCCAGACCCAAAGTATAAATAAAGAGCAAAATAAAAGCTAGGTAACAGGAAACGGAGATCTCTAGCAAGCTGGAAAGGAACTAAGATACGGACGAAGGGAGAGGAGGGAAAGGGGACGTAAGAAGAATGAAGATGCACCATATACATGAACCAGCTCCCCGTATGAATTTCATCGTTATGTATCGTGAACATGCACTAACAAAAATTTTTAAAAAGATGATACTAATGGTAACAGTAATATGGGAGACTAGACATTGTAAAAGATTCTTTTGTTAAAAAAAAAAATATGAAGTTGGTCTAAAATAAAATATTTTTGCCAGATGTAACAACACAGACCTGTAACCCCAGCACACAGTGGCTGACGCAGCCCTTGGGAGGATCGCTCTGAGTTCAAGGCCAGCCTGGGCTACAAAGTGAATTCAAGGCCAGCCTGAATTGAAGAGTGAAACCCAGCCTCAAAGACAGCAAGTAAGCAAGTAAGTAAGTAAGTAAATAAATAAATTAAATATTTTGTGGCTAGGGTCTGCTATTGGAAATTTAAAAAACCAAAGACCAATGTCCACTTCCACATGTTCCCCAAAAAGAAAATCAAACAAGAATAAAACATCAACAAGAATAAAACACTTAGGAATGAATTTAACCAAAAAAGGAAAATACTTGCACACAAAGTACAAAATGCTTTTTAAAAGGCCTAAATAAATGAAAAGGCATACTGTGCTCACAGATTAGAAAGTAATCCTGTTATGGCAATAATACACAAAGCAATGTATGTTCAGTGCAACCAGTATTATAACATCATGGCCTTCGAAGAAGTAATGGAAAAGGTAACCCTAAAGTTCATACAGAATTTCAAGGGCCTCTGAATAACCAAAATGATTCTTGAAAAGAACGAAGCTGGAAGCCTCACATGTCCAGACTTTAAAATTACTATAAAGCTAAAGTAATTGAGAGTGGAGGACTGGTGATGTAGCTCACTGACACAGTGTTCACCAGTTAGCATGAGCGAGGCCCCGGACTTCATCACAAGCCCTGCAAAAAAAAAAAAAAAAAAAAAAAAAAAAAAAAAAAAAAAAAAAAAAAAAAAAAAAAAAAAAAAAAAAAAAAAAAAAAAAAAAAAAAAAAAAAAAAAAAAAAAAAAAGGGTGGTAATGACCTTAGGATACACATACAGACCAAAGGAAATGAAGTTCAGAAATAAGTGCATATATCTAATGCTAAATTATACTTGACTCAGTACCAAAAGCATTTGCTAAAACAAACAAACAAAGAACACTCTTAACAAATGGTGCTGGGACAACTGAAGAGCCACACGGAAAAGAATGAAGTTGGCCAAAAAATCAAAAGTGGATCAAATGTTCAAATAGAAGCACTAAAACTATACAACTTAAAATAAAACATAAGGCTAAATCCTTGTGAGCTCGGATTTGGCAATGGTTTCTTAGATATGTCACAGAAAGGACACATGTCAGAAGAAAAAAAATAAAAATTGGATGTTAACAGGATGCCATGATTAAGAGTGGGAAAAAATTTTGCCAGCTACTCCTCAGACAGAGGACTAATAACTAGAATAAACAAAGAACTAAAAAAACCAAGACTTCCCAAAATGAAAACTAATGCAAAAATGTGTCACTGAAATAAATAGACACATACACACACACACACACACACACGCGCACACACACAAAATAGACACTTCTCAGAAGAACTACAAATGCCAATTAATACATGAAAAAATGTTCAACATCTGTGGCCATTAGAGAAACGCAAATTAAAACAATACGTTTAAAATAATCGTTTTAAGCTGCGGGTGGTGGCACACGCCTTTAATCCCAGCACTCAGGAGACTGAGGTAGGTGGAACGTTGTGAGTTCGAGGCCAGCTTGGGCTACAACGCGAATGCAAGGCCAGCCTGAGCTACATAGTACGACCCTGCCTCAAAAAACTAGGGCTGAGAGTTTGGCTCAATGGCTTAAGCGCCCATCTGGCAGGCGTGACGCTGTGAGTTCGATCCCCGGTGTTGCAAAAAAAAAAAATCATCTTACAGGGATATGTGTATACCTACGTTTATAGCAGCACAACTCTTAACAGCTAAATCATGGGAACAGCCTTTATGTCCACCAACAGATGAATGGATAAAGGAAATGCAGTGTTTATACACAACAGAGGACTACTCTGCTACAAAGAAGGATAAATGAGTCATTTGTGGGAAGACGGGTGTGCCTTGGGATGATAATATTAAATGAAATAAATTAGACAAAGAGGCTTAAACATTGAATGATTTTTCTTACAACTAAATTAAAGAGCAAAATAAAAAATAATAGGAAACAGGAGATAGCTTTTTGCACACGGGAGCGGGGGACCAAGAGATGGAGGGAGAGGGAAAGGAGGGGAGAAGGGGAAGCAAAAAGTACTAAAATGTGTTACGTACAGTTCTCCATGGTGAGTGTGACCGCGTTATGTACTGCCAGTATGTACTGATAAAAATTAAAAACTAAACTAAACAAAATTTGAAAGTTAAAAGCCAACTTAATTAAAATATTTAAATTGGACAAATCTATAGAGACAGAAAGCAAACTGGGGAATTCCAGGGGCTCAAGGAGGGGAAACAGGATAACTGCCTAATGTGCATAATATTTTATTTGGGCCTATGAAAATGTTTTGAAACTAGAGGTAGTATTTTCATTGTGAATATACTAAATATCATTGAATTTTTCATTTAAGAATGGTCAGTTGTATAAATTTCACTTATTTAAAAAAAAGTGGTTTTAGTCTATAGCTCAATAATGAAGTGTACATCTACCACGTACAAGGCACTGGGACTGACTACAAGCATCACAAAAATAAAATGAAAAGTTAAATAATACCAAAAGAGCATGAGAATATGTACACGCACACATATTATATATCACACCTGATAGGTATGCACATAGCACTCAAAGTATTTATTTAGATTGGAGTGTGTGTATATACACATGGCAATCAGGAAAATGTGAATGTGGACCAGATATTTGCTAAAAGGACATCAAGGAATTTCTGCTGTTTTCAGGTGCAATAATGTTAATATTTGGGCATAAAGTTCTGCCATGTCAGCCAGGCTTGGTGGCACACACCTGGAAATCCAGCTCTCGATGCAGCTAAATTTAAGCCCAGTCTGGGCTACACAGTCAGTTCAAGGCCTGCTAGACTACATAGTGAGATGCTGTCTTAAATAAAACAGGACAAAAAAACTGTATCATGGTATACTGTCCAGGATTTGTTTCTAAAATATCAAAATCAGAAAAATGGATACAGTTAGATGGAGATATACATAACACAAGACTAGTCATATATAGTGATACTTGTTCAAGCTCATAAATGGCTTTAATAACAAGCACTGGCTTTGTCTTACTGTTCTACTTCTGTATATTTTGAAATTTCCTTTTAAAAACTTTTTAAAAATGGATATAATTTAGGGCGAAAATTACAAACACACTAGCACAGTGCAAGACTTTATTAGACATGCCTCCAGCAGGCAGGCAAACAGACAAGAAAACCATAAAAACACAGAACAAACTTGAGCGTGGTGGCGCACGCCTTTAATCCCAGCACTCGGGAGGCTGAGGTAGGCGGAGCGTTGTGAGTTCGAGGCCGGCTTGGGCTACAACGCGAGCGCAAGGCCGGCCTGAGCTACATAGTGCGACCCTGCCTCAAAAAACCAGGGCTGGGGGTTTGGCTTAGTGCCTTAAGCGCCTGCCCTGGCAGGCGTGAGGTTGTGAGTTCAATCCCCAGTACCGCCAAAAAAAAAAAAAAAAAAGAACACCTTGATTTATTGGACATATTTAAAACACCATTCCCCATACTTAGAGAATGTATGTTTCTCTCAAATACATAAGAATCTAGATCATGATGAAAATACCATGTATCAATACTCGTGGGATAGGGCTGGGGATATGGCTCAGTGGCACAGTACCTGCCTGGTAAGTATGAGCTCCCAAGTTCCATTCCTGGTACCAAAACAAAACAAAACAAAAAAAACCAAGATGTAAACCGTAATATGAAACTTTTGGGATACAGAGAAAGTAACATTTGAAATGACAATAGTACACTTAAACTCTCATATTAGAAAAAAAAGATAAAAAATTTCAGTTGTGCAAAAGAGTAAGTTTGAGAGCTCTAGTGTGTCTCACAATGACTATAGTTAATAATATATTCTATATTTAAAAATTGCTGAGAGAATAGATTTTAAGCGTCCCCACCAAAAAAAAAAAAAATGTTACCTTTGGGCTGCTGTTATGGTTCAGAGGTACAAGGTTCGCCTAGCCTGTGCAAGGCCCTGGGTTTAATCCCTAGTACTGTGTGTGCACTCCTGCATGTTCACGCACGCGCGTACACACACACTATGCATATGCTAATTAGCTCAACAGAACCATTCTACAACGCATACATATATCAAAACATCATATTGTATACCATAAATATGTATGTTTTTAAATTAAAAAATAAAATCTTCATATTATGCTTCTATGAAGGAAAAATAAAACAATCAATGAGCTAAGAAACCAATTAAAAACACTGAAAAAATAACAAATGCCAAAACAAAAAGTCACACTGAACAGTGTCATCCAATAATACAGACCAAAAGGCACAGAAGAAAAATCAGTAATTCTACAAATTGGTAGAAAAAGATTTATCAAGAAAGAGAAAAAAGGCACAAAAGATTAGGAATAAAAAAAGGACTACAGAAGCAGATATTAAAAAGATGAGGATATCACGGACAAACACCTAGGAAAAAAACAACTTAACAACAAATTCTAGAAGAATTATAATGGCTGAACAGTCTTACTCAACATTAAAAAAACTGAACTGAAAGAGAAAATTCTTCCCATACAATAAATATGAAGGCAAGACGTTTTACAAGTCTTTGTTTTGTTTTGTTTTTTGCGGCACCGGGGATTGAACTCACAACCTTGCGCCTGCCAGACAGGCGCTTAAGCCACTGAGCCAAACTCCCAGCCCTGGTTTTTTGAGGCAGGGTCGCACTGTATAGCTCAGGCCGGACTTGCGCTCACATTGTAGCCCAAGCCAGCCTTGAACTCACAACGCTCCTCCTACCTCAGCCTCCCAAGTGCTGGGATTAAAGGCGTACACCACCACACCTGGCATTTTACAGGTTTTTAAAAACTATGTTTTAAAGAAATATAATTTCAAGTTCATAAGTACTCTTCTGTAGTATAAGGAGGGATTGCACCCAACTCATTCTAGGAGAATAGTATAAACTAGATACCAAAATGGACAAGGACGGGATAAGAAAGAAAATATATAGTCCAAAATTTTTTTTTTGGTACCAGGACTTGAACTTAGGACCTTGTGCTTGTCAGGCAGGTGCCATGCCACTGAGCTATATCCCTGGCCCTACAGTTCAATTTTAATTGCTATATTAAACATATTTTCTAGTTTTTACATCTGATGTCTTCACTTCTGAGTCCTTGCTGACCAGGAAATCATTACTCCTCCCAGAATTAACCAGCCCCTGCAGAGCAGAGGCTCCTGTAAACCTGCCCTTCCTGTGCACAATAAACCAGTCCCCAGAACCCCACCAACCACCTTCTTTAAGGGACTCCTACCCTCTGGGTCACTGTTCAACTCCTCTAATCACCACAGGACCAGCTATCAGACAACAGCGGCCAGGGAATACACCCCGCAGTCCACTAAGATCACTCAAACCAGCCAACGCTAGACCAACTTAGCCTGCTTGTGCTGCTATGACCATTTTTTCCTCCCACAAACCATGAAAAAGGCTCTTCTGCAGCTCCCCACCCCCCACCAACCTTGGTGATGTTTTGTGTGCCTTGCGGGGTATGGCATGTCCTCTTCCTCTTGGGAACCGTGAATAACAAACTATCTTTTCAGCGGCAATTATCTCCTGCTCTGTCAGCCTCAGCATACCTACACAGAAATAAAATCTATGTTTAAAAACAATTATAGCACGGAAATACAAAAATCCTGCAATCTACACTCGAAGAAGCCACTAAACTTGTTTACTATTATTTTATGAACTATTAAGAAAGAAAAATAATGGATAATAATTAAACAATGATATATGCTTTCTTTTCAATTAGAATTTTTATTTTTTACTTACTGAAAGGTTGTTTTAAACAGTTTCAGAACATAAAATTCTTATACATAGATTAGAAAAGAAAATACATGTAAAATACATCTGCTAAGTTCCACCTACTAACCCTTTTCTGTGGTCCTTAGGGTTCAAGAGGCTGAAATAATGTTCCACTACTATCTCTAATCCACTGACATGCATTCTTTACATTATGATGCTCACGACTGTGTATGAGCAAACTACAGGTGCATATGCTCTTTGGTCAACAATGACTGTAAGACACCATCGGTTATAAGCTACGTGACTTTCAGAAATATAAAAATGTGTGGAAATGTGTGTTCTAGAATTACTAGCATGAATAACACATCATGACCAGTTTAGGATTTTTTCAGAACTACCAAGGAGATAATGAGAAAATCCACACATGGCATCATCGCACTAACAGTTTAAGGAAAAACATAATTTCAATTAGCTAAAGTTAAAATTCATTTGATAAAATTCAACATGTTAAATAATGAAAGCAAGTATAAATCAACATACGAAGTTATTTATTATTTACAAGGGCATAGAAATACAAATTTATAGACTATTTACAAAGATGTGTAAATAAATTTGTATGCTTAAAGATTCTTTCTTTCTTTCTTTCTTTCTTTCTTTCTTTCTTTCTTTTTTTCTCTTTTTCTTTCTCACTATGTAGTTCAGGCTATCCTTGAACTCACTATGTAACCCAGGTTGGCCTCAAACTCTTGGTGATCCTCCTGCCTCAGCCTCACAAATGCCGGGATTACAGCTGTACACTGCAACATCGGTCTATTTCTTTTTCAGAATGACTACAAAACATCTAGATCAATCAGAGAAATACAGCTGATCTTGAGAACAAATCAACTTTAAGAAATCATTAAAGGAGTACATACAGGAAAATTTCCTAATAGATATTTTATGATAAGAAGTACAGGGCTGGGGATTTAGCTCAGTATCATAAGTACACGCCTGGCAAGTGTGAGGTTGTGAGTTTGATCCCTGGTACCAAAAAGAAAAAAAAAAAAAGAAAAAGAAAAAGAAAAGAAAAGAAAGAAAGAAAAGAAAAAAACAAATACATTGGGCATGGTCAAGCATATCTGTAATTCCAGCACTTGGTGAGCTGAGGCAAGACTACTGTGAGTTTGTCTCAAAACGCCAACAAAACAAAACAAAACAAAACACCCAAAACAGAAAAAAATATAATTTGTCATGAAATATAGCGCAAAATCAAACCCAATAGACACCAAATACACACACACACACACACACACACACACACATATTTTGGTCTTTTTGTGACAAGCTCTTGCTGTGTAGTAATCCGTCATATCAACAGGCATCAGAATCACATCTGGCCTAATCGTATCTGCCTAATTACAGTAGGCAGACATATATGAGCACGTCAATAGATGCAGAAAAAGCATTTGATGAAATTATACACCCATTTAGACAAAAACTTCAAACTAGCTGAACTTTTTCACCTACATAAAGCGCTTCTACAAAAAGCCTACAGCTAATATTATTCAGTTCTTGGTGAGAAACTAAACACTTTCTTCCTCAGACTCGGAACGAGGTAAAGATTTCCCTTTTCTTTTTTTTTGCGGCACTGGGGATCAAACTCACAGCCTTGTGCCTGCCAGATAGGCGCTTAAGCTGCTGAGCCAAACCCCCAGGAAGATTTCCCTTTTCAATGCTCCTATTCAATATTGTTTTGGAAGTCTTAGAAAGAGCAATGGAATGGGGGTGGGGTGGGGTGTGAAAGACACACAAGGAGAAAAGGTAGAAAACTCTTGGATTAAGCAACGTTGCAGGATACAAAAGTCAATTTACAAAAGTCAAGACATGAAAGTCAACTGCTGCTGGATGTGGTAGTGCAGGTCTATAATCCCAGCTACTCAAAATCACAAATTCAAGACAGGCTGGGCAACTTGGTGAGCCCGTCTCAAAATTTAAAGAAGAGCTGGGGATTTAGTTTAGTACTTGCTGGGTTCAATCCCTGGTAACACACAAACACACACACATATTTCTTTTTTTGGTTTTTAAATTTGTATTTTCTTTATTACATGTTTGTAGTACATAATGATTATATTCATCATAGGGAGCTGGTACATGTGATGTGACATTTCTTGATTCTTTTTTTCTAACCCTCTCCCCTCCCTCCCTTCCCTTTCTCCCATCTATGTATGCATATACATACACATACACACACATATATGTATATGGAGATGCATGTGTATGTATGTATATTTTTAATACACATTTGTGGAACATGATGATCACGTTCCTTATGGGAATGTGGTCCATATACCCAGGACCTCGCACTCCTCTTCATGTTCTAATCTCATTCCCTCCCCTCTCTCCTATCTATGTATGCATATACATACATATATACACATATATGTATATGTAGACACATATGTATATATGTGTATTTTTAATACATTTGTGGAGCATGATGATCACGTTCCTTATGGGAATGTGGTCCATGTACCCAGGACCTCGCACTCCTCCTCATGTTCTAATCTCATTCCCTCCCCTCCCTCCCCTCCCTGTCTCCTGGTTCCCTTCCCATATGCCAAAGAGCTATCTCACCATTCCCTGTTGCCTATCTTTTATTTTGTATTTTGCTTACATATTGGGTTTCTCATATAAGAGAAAGCATGTGATATATAAGCTTGTGTGTCTGATTTACTTTACCTAACATTATGGTCTCCGAGACATCCATTTTCCTAGAAATGACTCTTTATCTTTCTTTATAGAAACACACAAATTTTAAAAGCACAGGAAGCATCTGAGGAAAGCTACAAAATTCTGATGAAAGAAATAAAAGATCTAAATAAATGGAGCTACTTCACATTTATGGATCAAAGAGTCAGTATTTTAACAAGTCAACTCTTCCTAACTTAATCCCAAAACTCAAATTAAATTTTACATATTAACCAAAGAAATCTAATGTTTATGCAAAAGACGAATGACCCAAAATAGTAAAATACTGAAGATCAAGACTGACACAACCCAGCTTCAAGATTAGACTTACTATAACCCTATGATAATCAGGACAACACAAACAGGCCAAGAAATCAGTGAAACTGAAGAGACAAAGAACAGACCAATAGCTCAACAGAACAGAACAATCAAATATACAAATATTGTCAACTGATCTCTGACAAAAGAGTAAAGGCAATTCAGTAAAGAAGAGAGTCTTTTCAACCCATGGTGCTAAAATAAAATATACATGCAAGAAGATAAAGACTCTAGGTAGATCTTACAGCCTTCAAAAAAAAAAATGAACTCAAAATGGATCATAGACTTAAATGTAAAATGCAAAAGTACAAAATTCCTAGAGGATAACACAGAAGAAAGCCTAGGTGACCTTCGGTACAGTAATGACTTTTTTTTATTGAGAGAAGGTCTTCTTACAGAGTCCAGGCCAGTCGTGAACTTGCTATGCAGCCCAAAGTGGCCTGCAACTCCCAATTCTCCTGCCTCAGTCTCCCAAATGCTGGCAGTGCCATCATGTCCAGCAGACAAAGACTTCAAATACAACACCAAAGGCAAAATATATGAAAGAAATAATTGGTAAGCTAGACTTCATTAAAATTAAACATTTTTGACCTGTGCAAAAGACAATGTCAAAGGAATGGGAAAGAAGATGAGCCAAAGACTGAGAGAAAATATTTGCAAAAGATACAGAATTTGTACCCAAAATACACAAAGAACTTTGAAAACTCTGATGTTTTTAAAACCCTAATATTTCAATGGTCAAAAGATCTGAAAATAGACTGAAGAATGTATATGGAAGACAAACACATGAAAAGATGCCCAATATCATATAGCATAAGGGAACTACAAACAAAATCTGAATGAGATACTACAGGTAAAAAGAATTAAGGTGTTGTGTATATGTGCCAATTCCTCATGGTGAAAGTAATCATTATGCACTGCAAACATACACTAATAAAAATAAGGATACAACTGACAGGATCAAATGCTGGTAAGAATGCAGAAAAACAGGCGCTCCGGTTACTGTTCTTGGAAATGCAGAATGGGTAGAGCCACTTCAGAAGACAGTTTAGTGGTGTTATGGCTTGTATCTAGATGACACCCCAAAGCCTCATGCAGTCATAGGTGGGACTTTTTGGGAAATGGCTGACCTAGAGTTTGTGACACTGGAATTGATTGATGGTGCAATGCTAGGCTCAAGGGCACTAGGACTAAGGGTGTGAGTGCTAACCGCCCTTACGTAGCCTGGATAATACATATTGGCTGGAAAGAGCTGTGACTGCCCTGTGCCTGCTTGCTTTTGCTGTCTTCCACTTGCTGTGAATGTCGCTCCCCTGCAATGCCTCTCTGCCATGTCACCATGCCTGGGAGCCAGTCGATGACGTACTGAAACCTCTACAAACTGAGCCAAATGAACCCTTTTCCCCTTTAACTTTTGGTGTTGGGTGTTTCATCTCAGTAACAAGAAAAGTAACTAAGACAAATGGTTTCTCATAAACTAAAATAGGTTTATTATACAGTCTGGCTATTGCGTTACCAGGTATTTACTCAAAGGAGCTGAAAACTTTTGTCACATAAAAATATGTATACAGATGTAACATCTTTATCCACAAGTGCTAAAAGCTGGCAGGAACCAAGATGCCCTTCAAAAGAAATGAAAAAAGATTCGTACATCACTAAGCAGAAGTTCGTTATTTTGTTTGTTTGCTTTATGTGCTATGGCTTGAAAGCAGAACTTCACCCATCCTAGACAAGTGCTCTACCATTGAGCTGCACCTAGGTCAATAAATGGAATTTTTTTCAGTAATAAAAAGAAATCACATCAATTACACAAAAATAAATAGAAACCTTAAATGCCTACTGTTAAGTGAAAGAAGCTAACTTGAAGGGGCACAGTAACAAATCAGTAGTCAGCAGAGTTTAGGTGTGTGTGCAGGGCAGGGGGATGGATAAACTGGTGAAGCACTGGGGAATTTTATGGCAGTGAAATGATTCTTTTTGATACCGTAATAAGGGATACATGATATTCTGCATTTATCAAAATACACAGAACTGAATAACACAGTGTATCTTTTTTTGTTTTGTTTTTTTTAAGGCGGGGTCTTGCTTTGTAGTTCAGGCTGGCCTGGATTCATTGTGTAGCCCAGGTTGGCCTTGAACTCACAGCCATTCTCCTGCTGCAGCCTCCCGAGTGCTGGGATTACAGGAGTGCATCACCACGCCTGGACAATAGTTAACTTTTGTAAAGCTGTTACTTTCGATTAGAGAAAAATAAAATTATTACCTTCAGGCAGTGGCTCAAGTTTAACTTCCAGGCCTCAAGCATCCTACTACCCCAGAAATGCCTTTTGTTTTCACTGCAGTTCTTCCTTTAAGGGGCACTAAATCACAGTAAGTGTATCTTCATTTATACGAAAGCTATAACTGTGTCTTCACAGCAGCATTTTCTCTGTAATGAGAAGGTATTCAATGTATATTTTATTTTTCTGCACACAAATAAAACTACCAGATTTCATTATACAGGTTTTATTTAAAAAATAGCCATTACCAGCCTTATGAGGTAGAACCATCAATCACTCAGTTGAGGAGCTCTAAAGACTAAGGCTGACTTTACAGGTAAGTGCAGGTACCTTGGGGTACATTTTTTAACTTCTTGCCATGTTTCTTATAAGATAAGGATTTGAAGTACAATTTTCATTCAACACTCACATTCTATAACTACCACTGATATAAAGACTTCCATAGCAACTAAATATTTTTTTCTCAATGAAAACATTTAGTAATAGAAGATCTTTTGGAGCACAAAAAGCTTAATAATAAAAGCTCCCTTTTCTATACTCCCCCCGCCCTAAAACTAACAAAGGTTTTTTCCTTTTTTTTTTTTTTTGTGGTACTGGGGACTCAAACTTATGGATTTATACATGCTAGGTAAACAGTCTATCACTGAGATGTATCTCTAGCCCAATAAATTTATTTCTTAGGCAAGAAATATTTCTATTGGGTAAAGGAAGCAAAAAGAAAGAACAAAGTATTAAGTATGGTGTCAAAACAGTTGATAATTAGGCATTCAACTTTTTTCACAAATTGGTTTCTAGATAGTTTCATATCATACAGAAGTAAATTTTATATTCAAATATTAGAAACTATAGAACTAGGGCTCCAGTGTTTTTACTTATTTGAAGAAAGGCCTTTCTGTTACCATCGTGAATGCAGCCAGAGGAAGAGACTATGAAGGCTTCAATCTCTCAATTCTCTGTAAAGGATTCTACTTGGGATACTGCTGTTTTTATTTTGTTCAATAGCAGTTCAATTTGTTCAAAACTTTAGAGGAATTTCTCAGGTGTAACTTCTAAAAAAGTGTCTTAACATTGGATTATGTTTCTGAATTTCCCCCCAGACTTCTTGGTATTATCTGTTGTCAGGTATTATAGTGCACATCTGTAATGACCAGTACTTGGGAGGCTGAGGCAGGAGGCTGAGGCTGCTGCGAGTTTGAGGCCAGCCTGGGCTATACAGCAAGATCCTACCTCAAAAAAAAAATTTTTTTTATCTGTTAAAACTAATAACCTGAGAATAAATCCACAAACAGGATGAAGCCACTGGAAGCTTAGCCTTGGCTTCTTTCCATTCCAGGTATATACCTTGGTTAATATCCCAAGATTTTAAAAATTTTGAAATCTATTCAATATCAGCGTCAGATTTTATTAATAGCTATAATAAGGTAAACAGCATAAACTACTGTGAATTACTAGAGTCAAAATTAAATCAAGACTGGAGCTGAGGACACAGCTCAGCAGCACAAGCGCCTGCCTGGCAAGCACAAGGTCCTAGATTCTATTCCTGGTACCAAAAAACAAACAAACAAAAACTTAAATCGAGACTACTAAATTGACAAATATTTTAATAGGATTACTTTTTAGAAGAAGAGTTTTGGAACTGATGTGCTAAATCAACATCAAAATTTTAAACATATGCATATATTTCATCTTGTGTGTTTTATTTCTGGATTTTGTTGCTATTGTCTTTTGTTTGGTGCTGGAAATTGAACCCAGGGCCCCACACATGCTAGCCAAGTATGCACTACGGCGGTATGCTCCCAGCACTTTCTGTTCTCAGTTTATAAAAGAAATCTATGACAATGCACAATGTATGTACCATTGTTGCCCCGACTGACAAATTTTGAAATTTTTTTTTCTTCCTTGAAATAAGATGGATTTGGGGGAAAAAAAATCTTTGGCTTGTGTTCCCAATCTCTCTTTTCTCTTATTTAAAGTTTACTTTCCCTAAAATTTTCCCCATAATCTGTTTCTATCCATTTCTAACCATGTACATACATACCTCTTTAGACCCCCTCCCCTCTTTGACAACTTGTGACTCTGAGGAACAGTTTAGTATGTTTATAGATGAGACAACCAACACTGTCAAGTACAAGAGTGCACTTCACTGCTATCCTGGGGGGCTACACTTCAAGACCCTCTGTGGATCCTTGAAACCATGACTGAACAGAGCCCTATATATGTGTAGTCTTTTCCCACACATACAAAACAATGATAAAGTTTAATTTATAAATTAGGCAGAGTAAAAGATTAACAATAGAGCACTTATAACTATAAGAAAGTTAGGTGAATGTTCTCTCAAAATATTTTACTATATGGTGGATTTTAGCAGCCTCAGCATACAACTTTTCTCTTATTAAAAATCAAGAACTTTTACCTTCACAGAAGTACTTTCAGGTTGTCTTTGGCATATCTGAATTGGTAGCACCACTACTCTTGCAGTTACTTGAACACAGCACTTGTGATACCAGTCCAGTAACTGAGAAGGCTACTCCATGACTAATGGGCAGGCAGGGCATACGGAGGCCACACTCGCTGGACAGAAGGATGACTCACACCCCAGGCCGGGCCAAGGGAGACATTATGCTGCTCAGAACAGCATGCAATTTAAAACTCTTGATTCATTTGTTTCTGGATTTTCTGACATAGTTAATTGAAAATGAGAAATGCAAACCCTTGGGGGAGGGGCTCCAGTGTAAGTTGAGTACTATGTGCACAGAGTATTATGTTCAGATTCAAAACCAAGTAGGAGGGAGGAAAAAAAACAACCTAGACTCCAAAGACCAAACATAGTCTTTATACCATATGACCCACGCTATACCCTTATAAACAGGAAAAAAATCTATAGAAGTTTATGTCCCCAGCTATGGTTCTCCACATCACCATAGGTCTTCATGAAGACCACAGTTAGTAAATCCCACAGGAAATTATTAACCAAAAGTTTGGAGTTAATGTTCAAACTCAAAAAAAAAAAAAAAAAAAACACATTTAAAGTAAAAGCATTATCCATCCTGGTTACTGCTGGGAGGCAACACCAAACATGACCCAAAAACGACTGTTACAAAAAAATCCATCGCACTGGGTATTGTTATTTTGGAACACTTACTAACTTTTCCTTAGCTAAAGGTCTTGGTCAAATGAAGAGTATTTTAGTGAGTTCAAGATTTCTGTCTGGCAAATCGAAAGTCTTATCTTTTTAAGAATACCTAGGTTCCCTATCTTCTTGACATTTTTCTAACCAAACTGTACCAACTCTCGGGTATTGTATATTCTTAATTTGATAAATATCAAACTAATGATAGTTAAAAATGTATTAACCTGCTCACTACACATTTTCAAAAGATCTTTTAGCCAATGATATGTCTAATAAATACTGATTCAACAGCAACACTTCAATTAAGAAAGTATTTCATGTGTCAGATGCTCCCCCTTATTCGATAGGTAAACACTCACTATTGCATGATTCACATTTAAATAGTCACACCTCTACTTTAGAAAGCCCAAACCTAACAAGTAATTTACTAGGGACTTCAGCCTCTGCGTTTTCCTGGTTTATTCCTCCACCCATGTGACTATCTCCTTTACTGATTCACATTGGCAACGCTTCTGATTAATCCTGAATTGATAACTATTATGATGGTTAAAATATTAACATTTACTGAATGCTTCTTACGTGGCATTGAATCCTCAAAGTTGCCTGAGGCATGGCACAGGGAGACTCGCTAAGTTGCAGATGCAAACTCAAACCCAGGCGTTCTGGTTCCAGGGCACGCATTCTATAAAGGTGAGTACAATAAACTGGAAACGCTCGTCTTTTTATTGCCACTGCTCTCTAATAAAAGACTTTTCATTTCCAATTGCTTAAATCACTTCTAATTAAATAGCGCTGATTTAGATAGTACCCATTTGCTTAATTACACTGTCAAAACGGAGACCTGCGGTATTGCCCTGCACCCGCACCGCTCTGCCGGGACCTGAACGGTCTCTCGGAGACCGCCCACTCTGGAGCTTTCCTGGCCAAAGCCTTAAAAAGGGACTAGATCCAGCCTCCCTCAAAAAACAGCTGTATCGAAATACAGTGATTATGGGGTCCGCCGAGGCCAAGACAGGCCTTTGATTAACGTCAAGACAAAAAAAAAAAAAATCCAAAAGCACGGGAGCAGGCACGGGAGGACGCTTTCCCTTTTCTAAGTATTAAAGCACTAAGCGCGCAGAGAGGGGGGCTGGAAAGCGGGGCGCGTCGGCCCGGGGTCCGGGTCCCTCTGCCGCAGCGGAGCAGTCCCGGGCTCCGCACCCTTCTCGGACACCTGGCCTCCTCCTCCAGCTGCCTCCCGCCGGGGCCCGCGAGCCCAGCCGCCCCGAGGCGCGCAGCGAAGGCCCCGCAGCCGGCGGGCGGGGGTCAGGAGGTGACTGCAGGAGAGGGGGTGGGGAGCCAGCGGCCAGTAGGTCGGCACACACAGGTCTGCCAAACCTCCGGCTCCCCGGCCCTGCCGCCGGGAAAGCCCCGCACGGCGAGGAGGAAACTCCGCCGGAGCAGAAGGGGAAAAATTCAAAACGAGTCTACTCAACCTCGTCTTGGCTCCGAGGCCCCGCCGTGGAGACCAGCACAATGCGCAGGCGCATCTCTCTCCGCGGCCCAGGTCAGTCCCCTAAGGTGAGACCCCTACCGGCCACCGTCTCTCGTTTCCTTTTCGTTTCTTCTGCTCTTCGTATTTCCGCCCCTGCTCTTCCGGAGTAGAAGACCTGGAGCTAGAGGTGAGATTCTAAGGCGTCGGGGTCGGGGAATCTTGTCTGAGTCAGGTTCTGGTTGGGAATAGGCATAAAAAGGAAAGTCTGGCAAAGCTTTAGTCAATCGAGGCTAAGGGAGAATGAAATTTAATAAAGAGCCGGCGGGAGTTAGGATTTAATGCAAAGAGCGCCCCAGTGCGCATAGCCAAAAAAGCCTACAATTCCCAGGGATGACAGCGCTTGAGACGCGCTGCCTTCTGGGCGTTGTAGTATTCAGGCGCTGTAGTTGAAGACGACCCTCCATCAACGGCATTTTTATTTATTTATTTTAGAGGGATTTGAGTGGGGCCTTTCTGTATCGTCCTAACCGATCCCAGGCCAAACGTATGGAAGAAATCTAAACGAGAAAAAGGGGGTACGCTGCCTGCCAGCCCGCGCTCCCCTCATCGATGATTCCTGATCCAGGGATAGGTAGTCGATGCGCGCGGCCTAGGCCGTGTGGCCGGAAGCCTCGTGGTCCCTCTGCCTGGAGACCCATGCCGGGGAAGAACGGAAGCCGGGCCGCCGGCTGCGTTGGCTCACCTGTGGCCACTGATCTTGAGCTGCCTCTTGTTGAAGTCTGAGGAGACGAGAGCTCCGTCCTCGGAGTACTGCCCTAGACGTTTTGGGGGGCCAGGCTTGCCCGTGCTACCCGCCATGGCTCAGCTGCAGACACGCTTCTTCACGGACAACAAGAAGTAAGTGAGCGGCCCCGCCTTCGCCCCTCTTTCTCTCCCGGGGGTTTTACCTGGGACCCCTCCGTTATGGCCTTGTGGTTCCGCGGTCATCTTGGCTGTCAGCTTCGCGCCCCAGCTCCTGTACGGCCGACGCCTCTCTGGAGCCCCTGGCCCTCCGTTTTCCGCGGTTCCTTGGCGGGGCTTCTCAGGGGCCTCTTTTCGGCCCAGTGTCCTGGGCAGCGAGCGCGTGGCCCCATCCCTGTGCGGGGGCTGAGGCGCTGCGAGGGTGCTTGCCGAGCGGCGCGTGCTGTGCGCGCAGCCTGAGCAGTGGACCGTGGGCCCCGTGGGTGCGGGCCCGTCTGCTGGGTCTGGTAGTCTTGTTTCTGAAAGCACCCTTCATTTTCTTAAGTGAGCGACACAAGATGCTTTTCCAAACCAGGATAGCAAATGGGCCTCTAAATAGACGTTTGGTGGACCTGGATTTGATGAAAGTGCTAAGTCAATTCGGTTACAAATTTGAGTGTGTAATGGTATGTGTGTGTTAACGTTTGTGAGAGAACTGATGATTCACCTGAAGTTGTAAAAAAAATATATTACTGAATGTTTTTGTTTTCGTTGGTACTGGAAATCGAACTCAGGACTTTGTGCTTGCCATATACTCCTGTTTTTTTTTTTTTTTTTTTTTTTTGCGGCACCGGGGATTGAACTCACAACCCCGCGCCTGCCTGACAGGCGCGTAAGCCACTGAGCCAAACTCCCAGCCCTGGTTTTTTGAGGCAGGGTTGCACTGTGTAGCTCAGGCCGGTCTTGCGCTCGCGTTCTAGCCCAAGCCGGCCTCGAACTCACAACGCTCCACCTACCTCAGCCTCCCGAGTGCTGGGATTAAAGGCGTGCGCCACCACGCCCGGCTATACTCCTGTATTTTAATCCCAGAAATAAAAGGGTGAATGTGGTGTGTGCATGCACGTGTGTGTGTTTAGGTTTTCCAAAAGTGAGAAAACTTAGATATTAAGGTTCTTTCTTCCTCCTTTTAATTAATATGTTTTGATCAGTAAAATAGGGAATATTATTGATACATATACTGTGATGGTGTGTGTGTGTGTATATGTGAAAGAAAGCTATACTATTTTCCTCCTCATATTTTATTGACCAAAGTATTAAGTTTAAAAAAAGAAGTGAGCATTTTAATTTCTAGGTTTTATTACTTTTTGGAGAACTAAAATAACTGCTTACTTTTGGGGGAGGCATGATAAATATACAGCCATTATTACTCAAAGCGTAGTTTGAGGACTGGCAGCATTATGTTAGCAGTTTTGCAACCATCACCATAGTCAATTTTAAAACATTTGTCATTACCCTTTAGGATCCCCCCTCCATCCATCTGATAACCTAGCCCTAGGCAGTCGTTGCTTATCTGTCTCTGTAGATGTGTCTATTCTGGACATTTTGCATTAATGAAATTATAAATGGGTTTTTTTTGTAACTTGCTTCTTTCACCTCCTGTGGTGTTTTTCTGGTTTATCTATGCAGTAGTTTGGCTTAGTACATACGTAATTCTTTTTTTGACTAAATAATAATCCATTGTGTGGATATACTGCATTTTCCTATTGGTGTCCAGTTGTTAGACATTTAGGTTGTTTCTCCCCCTTTTAGCCATCATGAATAGAGGTTATGTGAATGTTAGTGTACAAGTTTTGTGTGAACATGTTTTTATTTTTCCTTGGCACATACTTAAAAGGACTTCCTGGGTCAGATGGTATTATGTCATTTTTATTATAGCCACCCTAACAGCTGTGAAGTGATGTTTCATTGTGGTTTCATTTGTATGTCTTTGTTGACTTATGATGAGCTTCTTATTATGTGCCTAGTAGCTATTTTTGCATCTTCAAATTCTTTGCCCATTTTAAAAATTTGATTTATTACTAAGTTATAAATGTCCTATTCTAGATACAAGTTCCTTAACAGATGTATGATTTGCGAATATTTTCTCACATTCTGAGTCTCCTAATCTGCCTCCCATGTTACTCTAATGGTCTCCATTGCACAGCCAGGAAGATCTAACTAAAAACTGGATGATGTTATTCCTTAATTTGGACTGCTTGTCTACACAACAGTACATGAGATGCTTCCTACAGGTCTCTTTAGCCTCATCTTTGTTCACTGCATAAAGCAAAAAGTACACTTTTTGAAATAACTATTGTTTTGCTGTTCTCCGTTCTTTCTCACACCCCTTTTTCCTAACTCTCCCTCTCTGGCAAAAATCACTTTTCTAGATGTGATTTAAGATTGTTCTTTTTGCTAGGTGTGATGGCACATGCCTGTAATCCCAGCCCTTGGGTGGCTGAGGCAGAGCAATCACTGAGCGATTGAGGCTAGCCTGGGCTACATAGTGAATTCCAGGCCAGCCTGAACTACGTAGTGAGACTCTGTCTCTAAAGAAAAAAAAATGACCTATTACTTCTTCTCTCACTAAATGTAATATCATTTATGACATTACATTAGCTTTATTATAACATTACATGACTTTATTAATAAAGCTATATTAACTTCTTAATATGCTAATAATATATTAATATGCATTAGCTTATAAGTAAAGCTACGTTAGCTTTATTATGACATTATATAGCTTTATTGTATTTGAAACGGAATTCTTATTAATTCATTTTGTTTACTCCATGTAGCAAAATATCTGACATATGGTTGGCACCCAGTAAATGTTTGTTGAATGAATAAAAACACGTTTGTTAAAATATCCTTAGATTTGATTTTGACATAGCATTTCTTTTTTTATAGATATGCAGTAGATGATGTTCCCTTCTCAATCCCTGCCAGCTCTGAAATTGCAGACCTTAGTAACATCATCAATAAATTGCTGGAAGCCAAAAATGGTGGGTATATATGCTCTGAGAAGTTGCAAGAAGGCACAGAGCCACTATCCTCACTAAAATACTTTTTTTGCACTCAGTACTGAGTTTCATAGGCCAGGGATATGACTCAGTGTACAGTGCCTGCCTGGCAAGTACAAGGTCTTGAGTTCAATCCCTGGTACCACCCCTCCCCCCAAAAAGATCCCATGAATTTCATAGCAGTGAAATTTATAAATTATAACATAGATACTATGAAAGAAAGGTGTTCAGAAAAATGTATTTCTGTAGCTTTTTTCAGTCAATATGCAGCTAACAAGGTTGTAAATGAGGAATAAAGGTTTTATTTATTTATTTATTTATTTTTCTTGTGTGTGTGTGGCACCGGGAATGAAACTCACAACCTCACGCCTGTCAACATAAGCCACTGAGCCAAACTCCCTGCCCTAGTTTTTTGAGACAGGGTCGCACTATGTAGTTCAGGCCAGCCTCGAACTCACAACACTCCCCCTACCTCAGCCTCCCAAGTGCTGGGATTAAAAGCGTGCGCCACCACGCCCAGCTTGGAATAAAAGTTTTAGTATATTAACCGTGGTATTAGTGGTGACATAGACACTGACCCTGCCATGAAAGGCTGGGTTATATAGGCATAAAGTAAGCATCTTGGTGCTTAGGCCCTGCTCGTTAGTAAGGCATGAGATACCAGTACCTCAATTTACATGTTATTTTATGTAACAACATAATGCTAGTGTTAATACTGCTATTTCATTTCTTATGTTCACAATTCATAAAGTAATGAACATAGCAAAAATTTATAAACGAGAATATCAAGAAAGAAACAAAGATAAAAATTATTAAGCATAAATACTATTATATGTGCTAAAGTAGGCTCTTTGCCTATAAGTATGAACAATGTACCTAAAAATACAGATGAAAAGTATTCATAAGTTGATAATAGTTAAAGCTGGATAAGTATATGAAAGTATTATTTTCCATGTTTGTGTGTTTGGCATTTTCTGTAATACATTTTTATATTTATTTATTTATTTTATTTTAAAGAGGATAAAACCAAGGAAAATAAAGCAGAATAAAACCAATCAAAATAAGCCACTGTAAGTGATATAGGACTTCAAAACCTTACAAAACCAACAATAGTTACTGTAGTGCCTTTTGTTGTTTTCAAGTAAGTGCAGATATCTTCAGACATAGTAAAAATTGAATAGAAAAGAATACAATAGAAACAATAAAACCAAGACAATAAATGCAATAAAGGAGTTCAAAACAAGCCAATGGTAAATCCAAAGTGGCTACCATAATATGTCTTGCCATCTTTCAAATAGCTGCTCATGCCATCAGATTTAACATAACAAACAAAACAAAAGAATAAAACCCAACTGAACAAAATAGTGAAAATGATACGGTTTCCCGGCTGGGATCACTTCCTGGTGAGGCTTGCTTCCCTCCACAGTCCAAGAATCTGTAATACATTTTTTAAAAAATCTAATGAAACATAAACTAGAAAAACTTTAAACATAAAAAATTGAAAATAACATAAAATGTGACTTCTTAAAGCAAAATTTGGTTGTTTTGTTTTTTTGGAGACAGGGTCTCGATGTGTAGTGCAGGCTGGCCTTGAACTCACTGTGCAGTTTAGGCTGGCCTGGAACTCGCAGCAGTCTTCTGCCTCAGCCTCCCGTGTGCTGGGATTGCAGATGTGTGCCACCACACTTGGCAGTCATCTTCTTTTTTTTTAATTTGGGAGGGGGTAAGGAGTTGTCAGGGCCTATAATCTGTTTCTAGCTGCAAGTTGCAGTTCTTGATTCAAAGAGTCACTAAACAATTGCAACTGATCCTTGTCTTTGCTTTCATTGTGGCTACATAGAGATAATGGATGCAAAGTTATCTTTATCAGTTTTCCTGAGTTTATAGACTACATGTTTGTCATTTTGTATAAATGAAAGAACTGAGTCATTATGCTTGAGTTAAAGATGAAAACTGATTCAGACTTCAAATTTTTAAAGACTAACAAGTTAAATTGTTCAGGGAATTCTTTTAGAAGGCATATAGCTAATAAATCTAGAATAATAGAATTAGACTACTATATTGCCATTTGCCAACTTCAAATCAAGCAGTGAATATAAATAGTGATTATATTAACAGCTGCTACAATCATTAAACAGGTTAATGACAGGGAGCATGATAGATGGGATCAGTCTGACATCATTGACCACACAGGTCAATCTTTTTTATTTTGGTACCGGAAATCGAACTCACAACCTCATGCTTTTCAGGCAGGCACTGTGCTGCTGAGCTATATCTCTGGCCCACATAGACCAATCTTAATGTTTTATTTATTATTTTGAGACTGGATCTTACTAAGTTGCAAGTCGTACATGCTGGACATGAATTTGTAATCTTCCTGTCTCGGCCTCCCAGAATGCGGGAATTACAGGCGGGTGCCAACAAACATGAATTTTAATGTTTTTAAAAAGAGACACTGCTGGGCGTGGTGGTGCATACCTGTAATCGCAGCACTCAGAAGGCTGAGGCAGGAGGATGGATGCAAGTTCAAGACCAGCCTGGGCTACAAAGGGAACCCAAGGCCAGCCTGAACTGTATAGCAAGACCCTGTCTCCAAAAGACCAAAAAAAAAAAGAGAGAGACACAAATTAGATATATACAGCCTGATATATAAGAAAGAGAAGCCTGTGAAGTTTCTTACCAAAAAAAAAAAAAAAAATCTGAAATCTTATTGAGCATTAATCTATTAGTGTATAGGTTATGTAAGTAAGGAGGAGCATGTTAAGACACCATGAAAGCTGGGTGTGATGGCACATGCGTTTAATCCTGGCACTTTAGAAGGCTGAGGCAGGAAGATTGCAAGCCAACCTGGACAGTTTAGTAATTTAATAAGACCCTGTCTCAAAAAAAAAAAAGACCAAGAGTTTAGCTCAGTGTGAAGGCCTCACATTGAATTCCTAGTACCCCTCCTGCCAAAAACAACAGCTTGGGTATATGACTATATAGAAAAATTATAAGAAACATGACCCACTGTCTTCAAGAATATATGGCAAGGAGAAAAAGGAAGGAGGACTGTTAATGATTAAAAGAAATGTTAACCAAATACAATGTATGGACTTTAGATGGTGATTTTAAAAAGCCTACTCGGGCTGGGGATTTAGCGGAGTGGCACAAGCACCTGCCTGGCAAGTGCGAGGTCATGAATTTGATCCCCAGTACCAACAAACAAATAAATAAATACATAAATAAAAACCTTACTCAAATGAAACTGAACTGGGTATTTGATATTAGATGAAATAATTTAAAATTTTTAACATTATGACTAATTTTGTAAGTCTTTAAATTTTAGAGATATATAGTAAGAAATGATATAATACTGAGAAATGAAAGAATAATAAAAAATGACACTTTTTTTTTTTGGTACCGGGGATCAAACTCACAACCTTGCACTTGCCAAGCAGGTGTTTATGCTACTGAGCTAAATCCCCAACCCCCAAAAATGATACAATTTCTGAGGTTTGCTTTAAAATAAACCAGCAGGGGAATGAGGGAGAATATTAATGATAGTTCTTGAGTTGGTTGATGTCCAAATGGGTGATGGTGATTCATTGTTATTTCTACTTTTATATGTTTGGAACTTTGCACAGAATAAATTCTTGTTAAAAAACTAAAATAGGAACCATATATGGTAGCACACATGTATAATCTCAGCGTTCGAAGTCTGAAGCGGGAAGATTATGGGTTAGAGACCAGCCTGGGCTACATAATGAGGCCCTGCCTCAAAACACAAATCAAAATAAGGCCAATGATGTAGCTCAGTGATAAGAGCATGTGCTTAGCAAGCACAAGGCCCTGTGTTCAGTCCGCATCACCCAGAAAAAAGTTACATTAGCAGCAATAAATGTATATTAACAGAACAACATTTTTGTTCTTAAAAAAAAAAATCACATGATATACTTCAATACATTTGTCCGATATGCCAAGAGAAATTCTGGAGAAACTCAGGCCACAGTGGGATGAAAGGTACCTGTTAATTTCAAGAGTTCTTGTGTGTCTGTGTCAATAACATATCACACTCTTAAGAGAGATAACAATTTTATTGTTTTCTTTAGAGTTCCACAAATATGTGGAGTTTGATTTCCTTATCAAAGGCCAGTTTCTACGAATGTCTTTGGCCAAGCACATGGAAGTGGAAAACATCTCATCAGTAAGTTCATGACTATCTTCATTATCAATTACCATTATATCGATTACTGGACCTTATATAATCAACCTGAATATGTCTTTAGCAACCAGCATTCTTTGATTATGGCTGTTTTCTAGAAATTTGAACTTTATATATTAAATTTTAAAATCTTTTGTTTTTTGTTTTTTATACTGGGAATTGAACTCAGGACCATGTATTTGCCAGGCAGGTGCTTGTGCTGCTGAGCTATATCCCTGGCCTAAAATCTTAATGAGACTTTTATTCAAGAAAGTACAAGTGAATAAGTACATTCTTTGTATTTCTGAAAGAATGTGCAAGAAAGGGAATAGCAAATACATGTATACTACTTGACAGCAGTAAAAGATAATTGTGCAAATTTAAAAACTAGAAGGTAGATTATTGTGATTTATTGTGAGTCTTCCTCTGATTTTCAAAATTTCTTTAATACTACTTTTATAATTAAAAATATAATTTACAAACTGGGCATGGTGATGCACATCTGTATTCCCAATAGTTAGGAGGCTAAGGCAAGAGGATCACTATGCGTTCAAAACCAACCTGAGCTATATATCGCAAACATATATGTGTATGTATGTATGTATATAATTTACAAGCCGAGCATGGCACATGTCTGTAATCCCAGGACTTTGGCCAGCTGAGGCAAGAGGATCGATCACAGATTTGAACCCAGCCTGGGCAGTGTTTGTGAGGTTTGCTTTAAAATGAGCTAGCATTAGTTTTAAGTTTAAAATAAACTTAGTGAGACCCTCTCTCAAAATCTAAATTAAAAAACAGCTGGAGAATGTAGCTCAATACAAAGACATTAGGTTCAGTTCCCAGTAAAGGAGGGGCAGGTATGGAGAAAGCAAATTGTGGTGAAATACACACAACATAAAATTTACCATTTTTAAGTAAATGATTCAGTGCCATGAAATACATCACAGTATTGCATAACCATCACTACTACCCATTTCCGGAACCGCTACATCCCAAATAGAAGCTCTGTACCCACTCAACAGTATGCTTTTATGATTGTTTTTAAAAAGAATTGTTTTTCTTTTGAAGTTTTTACAGTTTCTTAATCTTCTCATTCATGAAAAAGTTACAGTCACCCCAGATAGACACTGCAGTTTTTTTTGTTTGTTTGTTTGTTTGTTTTTGTCTTTTTGGGACAGGGTCTCTATGCAGTTCAGGCTGGTCTTGAGCTCACTTTGTAGCTCAGGCTGGTCTCAAACTTGCAAGGATCCTCCTGCCTCAGCCTCCCAAGAGCTGGGTTTACAGGCATGTGCTACCACACCCGGCTTTTCACTGTAGAATCTTGGCTGTTCTTCAATGTTCAGCTCCCTTTTTTGCCAGCACCAATGTTAGCCTTTGTCGGGCCCCTGACTTTTGCATTCTGTTCTTGCGTTCCTTCCGCTGCTTTCTTGAGGTCTTTTTCTTGCAAATCTATGTTTGTGTTCATTTTTCTTTGCATAATCCAAGGAATCATAAATCAGTGCCAAAACCAGTTGTCCCACCATCAAAACGGGTTCTGAATCCAAACACAAAAATGACATCTGTTGTTGTCTTGTACATTTTGGTGAGTTTTTCCGGAGCTTCTGTCGTAGGTGCTGTTGCTTTTCCAGGGTGAAGGGCATCACTGACCATTTGTTTCCTCTGGAGGCATCGGCTGGTCATGACCTCCCGGGTCTGGACAGTTCCCATGTCGTTCGTGATGGCAGCGGATCCTCAGCCAGCCAGGGAGGAAAAGCTAGAAAACTGTATAGTTTCCTTATATGCTCCCCACACACTCTGTTAGCATAAGTTTTCCAAGGCTTGCAGTATTTCTTCACAGTACTCTTAGCACACTGTTAGGCCAAATAAAGTTTTTGACTTTTTGAATGATTCCAAATTTTCTGGATCATGAAGGGGACTTACACAGGAGATGGGAATACTATTGCAATTGCAGATACCATGCTTTATCTTCGTACCGCCTAGCTGACTTCTGGTGTCTCCTGCCCAGGAAGAAGTCGTGGAGCTGGAATACGTGGAGAAGTGCACCGCCCCCCAGCCCGAGCAGTGCGTGCTGCACGATGACTGGATCAGCGCAGTGCAGGGGGCCGAGGAATGGTACTGCCGGCCGGGAGTACTCTTCTGGTCTCTTCTGCACTTCTTCGCTCTTTGTAACCCACTGTGTGAAAAATAATTGTGTGATATGTGAATCAGTGATTGGGCTAAACAGAATGATCTTTGCAGGTTCAAGACCAGCCTGGGAAACAGCAAGACCCTGTCTCATAGTAAATACATAAGAAGGGCTGGGGTGTAGGTCAGTGCAAAGGCCCGGGGTTCAACATCGGTTTGCTGTTTCAAGATACTGTAGTGACATTTGTATTCTGTATAAGTCAGGTATCTTAAAGCATTTCATTCATTTGGTTTGTACAGTTGGTTGAATATATATTTTATTTCATTAAGGAAAAAGTAACTTTTATAGTCAAAGATCTCCTGGCTTTCTGCCCTGAAGATGTAGATCATACTATTTTAGGACTAAAATGTTCATACTAGAATCAAGTAAGAAGGTATAAATATGTTAGACCAAATCCCTGCCCGGCCTTACTTGTTCAAAAACACCTCAAGAGTGGATCAGAAGAGGAGGTTTCTTTCAAAGAATGAGTCTCCAGAGCCGGGCGTGGTGGCGCACGCCTGTAATCTCAGCACT
The DNA here is from genome assembly GCA_004363535.1 of Dasyprocta punctata. Classification (NCBI taxonomy): domain Eukaryota; kingdom Metazoa; phylum Chordata; class Mammalia; order Rodentia; family Dasyproctidae; genus Dasyprocta; species Dasyprocta punctata. Next base: position 5,169 of record RJWM01022225.1, on the reverse strand, counting down.
CGGGAGGCTGAGGCAGGGGGATCATTGTGAGTTCAAGACCAGCGTGGGCTACAAAGTGAGCGCAGAACCAGCCTGAACTGCATAGTGAGACCCCGTCTCAAAAAATAGGGCCGGGATTTAACTCAGTAGCTTTAAGCGCCTGCCTGGCAGGCGTGAGGTTGAGAGTTTGATCCCTGGTAATAAAAAAAAAAAGAAGAATGAGTCTAATTATCGCACCAAGTTATGTTTTTATTCTTACTTTTGCTATAAACAGTTTTACTGTCTTTTGAAATTTTGGGGTTTTTTGTTTTGTTTTCCGGTGTTGGGGATCAAATTTAGGGGCTCGTGCATGCCGCACAGCCACTAGCACAGTGCTGTACCCCACCCCTGTTTTTCTCTTTGTTTTTTAATTGTTAATTACAAAGGATGGTTAGGCTTTATAAGCATTTGCATAGCTTCCCTGAGATTTGCAGTCAAGGCAAATTTAAAGTAAAATTTAAATCTAGGGATTGTTGTTTTTATTTATTTATTTATTTTTTGTGGCGCCGGTGATTGAACTCAACCTCACACCTGCCAGACAGGTGCTTAAGCCACTGAGCCAAACTCCCGGCCCTAGTTTTTTGAGGCAGGGTCGCACTATGTAGCTCAGGCCGGCCTTGTGCTCACGTTGTAGCCCAAGCTGGCCTCAAACTCACAACACTCCTCCTACCTCAGCCTCCCGAGTGCTGGGACTTAGTGGTGCGCCACCACACCCAGTTTAGGGATTGTTGTTTTATTACTTTTAGTAGGTCAGGAAAACTCTAGTATCATATCTGATCTAGTCTAATACATTTTAAAATACTGATTCACATGTGAAAAAAAGTTTATAATCTCAAATGTTTTCGTTGTCATTGCCATGAAACAATTAATTTTCAACCTTTTTTGTATTTCATAGTTTCTTTTTCTTTTTCCTCTTTTTTTTTTTTTTTTTTTTTTTTTTTTTTTTTTTTTTTTTTTTTTTTTTTTTTTTTTTCCCTTCTCATTCTAGGATTTTGACTGGTTCTTATGATAAGACTTCTCGGATCTGGTCCTTGGAAGGAACATCAATCATGACCATTGTGGGACATACAGATGTTGTAAAAGATGTGGCCTGGGTGAAAAAAGGTAGAAATCTTTTCTTAAGCCAAGAAGAATCCTAGGTAGGAATTTGGAAATACTTAAGCCATTTCCAAATGCAGGAGGAGAATGGGAGGTGGGTAAGAAGTATCTCCTGCCTCAGTTATTGTGGGGCCTTTCAAAACACAGTGCTCAAAAAGAAAAGGATCATGTTTTTAAAATCTATAGATTAATAGAAATTAACCTTTCCTAAAATTATATAACACTGTGTACATTTTCAGATTTATTATGTTACATGCTTATTTTGTTGAGTTTTTTTGTTTTGGTTGGTTTTGGTTTTGGTTTTGGTTTTTTGGGGGTAACAAGATGTGGCTATATAATTAAGTCTGGCCTTTAATTCACTGCGTAGCCCTGGCTAGTCTAGGGATCCTCCTGCCTCAGCTGGTGGTCCTGGAATTACAGGTGTGCACCACAGTGTATCTTCTGTGTTTGAAGAAACTTCCCTTTATACCCTAAGCTTTTTGTTACAGAAGCTGGCCATATGAGCTTTCACTTTTTTAGCACCTGCAACAAGTTTGAATTTTTCAGTGTAAATGTATACTTGTGAACTAATTTGATTTTTGTTCTTGACATTCTTTCCCAGACAGTTTGTCTTGCTTACTACTAAGTGCCTCCATGGATCAGACTATTCTTCTATGGGAATGGAGCATAGAGAGAAATAAAGTGAAGGCTCTGCACTGCTGTAGGGGCCATGCTGGAAGCGTGGATTCTATCGCAGTTGATGGCTCTGGAACTAAAGTAAGTTAATTTAGAATTTAAGCATCTTACTAAAACATTTTTCTGTGAAGAGTCCAATGTCCTACTTTTTTTTTTGAGACCAGGTCTTGCTGTGTAGTTTAGGCTGGCCTTGAACTCACCAGGCTGTCCTCGAACTTGAGGCAGTCTTCCTACCTCTGCCTCCTGAGTGCTGGGGTTACAGGCATTTGCCACTATGCCCTGCTTCTGTCCTATTTTAAAAACAGTTGGTACCTAAAGAATATGATTTGAAACCCAAAGTAAATACTGTACTTATACTATAAGAGATACAAAGGTTTAACTGTCAGAGTCTGGGGATTATAAATTGCAAAATTTTAAAGAAATCAAGTAAACAAGGAATTTCTTTTGTAACCTTCTTAAATCATAGTTTTAATCCATCAGCTACTCTGACTGTTGTCATCTGTTTAAAATGGTTAAGCAGTCATCTGAGTTTTAGCATATATTAAGAATAATGTTAAAAGTTTACTATCATTGTGGATCTGTTCTCTTTTTTGTTCGTTTGTTTTTTGAGACAGAGTTTCTCTATGCAGTTGAGGCTGGCCTTGAGCTCACTTTGTAGCCCAGGCTGGCCTTGAACTTGCAGCAGTCCTCCTGCCTCAGCCTCCCAAGTGCTGGGATTATAGGTGTGCACCACCATGACCGGCCTTGATCTATTCTTTATCAGGACAAAATGGTAAAAGTTAAAAGGACACAGGCCTGATACAGTTACTGTATTGACCTGTCAAGGGTTACAAACCCTCTTACAGTTTCAAAGTTCCTAAGCCATACTGAAGTATTCTGGATTAAACAGCATTTCCTTAGTAGTTCTCTGGCAGTGGGGATAACAGGACATTTGATGCATTCAATATTTCATACTTAGCCAAAAAGGGTTTATTTAAGTGAATTAATTATATCTTGTCTTTTGTTTATAAGAGGTAGAAACACATTTTGTACTTAACATGAGAGAATAGGGCCAAGGGTTTAGCTCAGCGGCACAAGCACCTGCCTGACAAGTGCAAGGTCGTGAGTTTGTTCCCTGGTACCCACCCCCTCCAAAAAGATGAGAACATTTAATTGGGGTGTGATAGCCAAAGAAAAAGTGAACAGCCAACCACATTGTGCAAAGAGTGATGATACAGCTGAGCATGGTGGTGCATCCCTGTAATCTCAGCACTTGGGAGGGGGAGGCAGGGGGAGACTGAGGCAGGAAGATCGTTGAAAGTTCGAGAACAGCCTGGGCTACAAAGTGAACTCAAGACCAGCCTGAACTGCATAGCAACACCCTGTCTCAAAAAGACAAAACAAAACAACAACAACAACAAAAGACTGATGATACATTTAGGCTCCGGGACCAGTGGAATATGGCCTTCACCCTCTTTCATCTCCCCAGATCAACTTTATTCTCTCTGCCGGGACTGCCCTCGTCCAATAGACCTGGACCTCAGTAATTCCTGGGGTTTACGCCCTGTACTATCTGTCCCTGGGAAACAACTAACTTCAAGTCTCTGGATTGCTCGTTTTTTTTGTTTTTGTTTTTTAAAGATACTGAATGAGGAAAAGGCCTGCTGGTACAGTGTAGGTCAGTTCCCCACCCTGGTCCACCCAGACATAGCCAGGGCACAGGGCATCACGAGGACTGCAGCTTCCTCAGCAGCCATGCAGGTTAAGGGTCGTAAGAAGATGGGCGGACAGTACCATGGTAGTAAATGATTTCAGAGCCAGTGCACAGAGACCAAGCAAGCAAAGTAAAGGTTTTAAAATCAAATAGGAAAAAAGGGGGCAAATAATGTGAGTTTTATTATGTATGCTTTTTCTTTTTATATATGTCTGTTTAGTTTTGCAGTGGTTCCTGGGATAAGATGCTAAAGATCTGGTCTGCAGGTAAGTTAAATATTTCTTTGACTTATTAATGATATTTCAAGAATTTCAGTGAGATTTTTTGGGGGTTTTTGTTTTTGGTTGTTGTTGTTGTGTTTTGTTTTTTGAGACAGGGTCTTGCTATGTAGTTTAGGCTGCCTTTGAACTGGGTAGCCCAGGCTGACCTCAAACTTGTGGCAGTCCACCTGTCTCAGCTTCCTGAGTGCTGAAATTACAGGTGTGCACTACCATTCCCAGTGATGAGAAGATTTTTTTTATCCCACATTTTGCCATATAAATATACCAGCTTTTAGGACATACATAAAACTACATAGTGTGGTAACAAATTAGTAATATTTTGTGCATTGTAACAGTCTTTTTTTTTTTTTAACCTCTATTTACTGGCCAAGGTCACTGAATTGCTGCAGGTATCAACAAAATGCTTGGTGTAAGTACTGTAACAGAACTACTTTACTCCTTAGAGCTCCCTTGTTCAGGAACCTGAAAATAAAATATTTTTGAATAATTTTGACTTACTTTAAGTCATTTAAAAATGATTTTGGGCTGGGCATGGTGGTGCATGCCTGTAATCCCAGCCCTCGGGAGGCTAAGGCAAGAGGATCACTGCAAGTTCGAGGCCAGCCTGGGCTACAAAGTGAGTTCAAGGGCAGCCTGAACTGCATGAGATCCTGTCTCAAAAAGACAAAAAAAAAATTTTTTTTTTTGAGTCATTTTACCATTAGGTGGATTTTTCAATCTGGTTTACTTTTGAAAAATTTGTGTTTCAATCCAGTTTTACCAAGGCTAATAGTTTTACTTTGAAAATATGGATTAAAGGGGGTAATCGAGAGAGGAAAGAGGAAGGACTCCTTTAGGAAAATGCCTTGATATTAGAAACCATGTGGGAAGAAAAAGGAGAGAAAAGCATAAGTATTTAAACCTTAAAACACAATTGCTAGAGCTATTTATTGTCCATTACTTCTGAGGGATTTGCTGTATTTGGTGTAAACAAGCAGTTTACAAATGAATTGAGAAGGATCAAGAAAAGTTTAAGCAGTTTTGAGTAATTATGTATCAGATGAGAGAAAACACGTATTTTAGATTTTATAAAAATTATTAGAGTAAATACCTTTGAGGAAGAAAGCAGTTTAGAGAATTTTCCTTTTGTAGAATATTTTATTTTTTGACAATGCTGGATAAATGACACACCATTATCTGTTACCTTTAAGGGGTTTATAGTCTAGTTAGGAAATCAGATTAATGTTGAAAGTTACAAAGCGTTAAAGTCTGTAGTTTTCAGTTGGAATGTATTACCTAACCAACTACATGCTACATGACAGGATTTTTAAAAATAAAAAACTAACTGTGGAGCTTGGAGTATAACTCAGTGGTCAAGCAGGAGGCCCTGTATTTGATTCCCCAGTACCACAGTAACAAAACAAA